>QTSX02007363.1:0-5000 GCA_014839935.2 Entomophthora muscae | reverse complement strand
TTCTGGAGTATATTATAATCCAATCAGGATTAATATGAGGCACCAACAGAAGGAATAAAATGAAACAAAATTTGAGCAATCTGGTTATGAGATTCCACAAGCACAAAAAATGAAGTCACACAAAATGTGTAGTATGAGAAGCCTAAAATAGAAGTATAACAGTTTAACAGCCAACCAATAGCTATCTAATTTAGAAACAGAGGCATTTTGTTCATTTTCATGGCTTCTGATTTGTTTAAAATGGTTTTGAGAACCTTCCAAATATGGAATGGTGATTACAATAAAAATAAAACTTAAAATTTTAAACTTCTACTTTTAGTGGTTTTATCCTAGGTTTATTTCAAGATGGGTTTCAACAGCAACAACATTTTCAATGGCACCAGCAGCCAAGCCAGCTTCAATGAAGGCAAGGATCAGGACGTGGAGGCACCTGTTTATACCCAAGCCTTTAAAGCGGGTAACAAGAAAGCTGAATGTACCTGACTCCCAATCCCTATGGCTTTGACTTGTTCAGTAGTCACTTTGTGTCTAGCTCTTCCCCTGCTCCCGTACCCACCCCTGCACAAGCTGCCTGCCAACCAACTAACCAATCAGGATGGTAACCTTAATCTGGAACAACTTCCCACCACAAGCTAACCTGCCCCCTCCCCCTCATCCAATCAGGATTCAGCTCCTGCAGCCCAGAACCCCAAGTGACAAATCATCACTGCCCAAATTCTTTGGGAAATTGTGGCACTGAACCTGCAGGGTCTGTCCTGGGATCAGATTGCAACCCAATTGCAATTTACCTAAGCCATCATAATGCAGGAGTTCAACAACCTAATGAACAAGGGGAATCTGATTGGGACAGCCAAGAAGCCAAAGAAGGCCCCAGAGTTCCAGATCAGTGAGGCCTACCTAATTATGCTTGACCTCCTTTAGAAGGAACCCAAGCTTCCCCTGACCCAGTTCCAGAAGCAACTTGTGCATCATGGCATTTGGGTGTCTGAGCGCATGGTGCAGCTCTGGATGTATGGAAAAGTGGCTTCAGTCTGGGTTCTTACAAATGTTTCCGGAAACCAATGAGATGGCGCTGAGGATTCCCTGTATGATCAGGTCATTGAATCAACCCTGGTCTAATGCTTGAAAAGTCTACCAGATGACGTCATGTTCATCTCCTACTACAAGCTATCAATAGCTTTTGACAATTTTGGCGCACAAGGAAGAGCTGTCAACCAAAAGAGAAAGAAGAAGGTCAATAAGGGGGAAGTTCATTGGTGTATTTCTGGCTGTTTCAGCCAAGGGTTTTGTCTATTATCAGACAAACCCAGATTTCACTGACGGCTATGATTACAGCCACATCTTTGGTGGATTACTTGACTCCTGGGATGGCTCAAATTCCAAGCACCGGGGTTTCTTGAGCCACCAGATGGAGGGAAGTTCCACCACCCTTGAGGCCATACAGGGACACAGGCACCAGGCCTCAGTCTATCCTGCCGGCCACACTAACATTCATCTAGCAGATGTTGTGTTCTTCAACATTGAAGACACAGTCCAGGAGCACCACCCTCAGGCTTTCAACAACCTCTATATTGGGGTCCTTGACCATGATTCTCTCTTTGGTTGCCAAATGGTGGCTGACTTGTTTGCCCAAATGGTTTTCCATGTGAACATGGGCAACCAATCACTTAAGGATAAGCGCCTTCCACCTCGGGCCACTGCCACCTATCAGCCCATCCAGCCAATGACCAACAAGGAGTACAATGAGCGGTAGATGGCGGCCATCACAATCAATCCTCCTGCCTCCACCCCTGCCACCACTACCCCCCACCTTCCAGCCCCATCCACCCAATCACAGACCCCCAGGCAATCACCAGCTCTACGCCTTCCCTACTGCACTATTCTGCCTACTAGGCATCACTCTTCCCCGCCCTAATAAACCCCCTGTTGCCAAACATTTTCTATTTATATTATCTTTATTTTGAATTTCAATTGTTCATGTTCTCTTTGTTTATAGTTGGTTTTATTCTGTATGTTCAGTTTATTTCTATAAAATATTATATTTACTATGTTGTGTATCTAGATCCAGAACACAGTTATTTTTAGTACCCAAACACACCCCTTGTGAAAATATTAACAACAATTTGGTGATCAGCTAAATTTGAATTAGAAAATTATAGTGTTAACTGTTTTTAGATAAAGTTGTTACTGATCCAAATTCAAAACCTCAATGATAAACTTTAAGCCAATCAGGAGCCTAGTGATAAAGTGATTGTTGTGACATAAAGGGTCATTCAATAATTATTTGATGCATGTGCGCTAATTAATATGATTGGCTGGATGTTTTGCCAATGTACATCATTGCCGCTGTGGCAAGTTGTTGATGGAAAAACATCCAGCCAATCATATTAATTAGCAAACATACATCAAAGAATTATTGAATGTCCCTTTATGTCATAACAATCACTTTATTACTAGGCTCCTTATTGGCTTAAAGTTTATCATTGAGGTTTTGAATTTGGATCAGTAACAACTTCTTCTAAACACAATTAACCTATAATTTTCTAATTCAAATTTAGCTGATTGCCAAATTGTTGTTAATATTTTCACAAGGGGCTGTGTAAAGTGCCAAAAATAATATGAGAATTAAGGAAACAATTCTGACACAAAGCAAACAACATATATTGAGATGAGCGTAAAACATATACACAATTGGTAAAAAGATGGGATAATGTAGCAAATGGGAAAACAAACAGGAATAAACAAAGAGGCAATAGTATCAGAATAATACAGATTTTATTTGGGTAAAAGCTATAAAAATATAAGGAAAGGTTAGTAAAAAATGAATGAGAGAATAGGAAAAGCTGCTTAAAGACCTTGACTCTGCAATTGCAGAGATCAAAGAAATTGACCACAAGGTCAAAGCCAGAGTGAAGTCTGACATCCTTGAAGGGGACAAAATAAACAAGGTGTCTGCAAAGGCCCTAATGACCAGAATACCAGACATCACTGAGAAGACAATTGAGCACCTACTCAATATTCAGAAGACCATTGTGGAAGGACTTCAGTTCAAGTTCTTTTCCCTCTCTGTGCCATCTGTCTGGGTTGACAACCCTGAGATGTATGCACATCTCAATCAGCAAAGTGCATCAGGAAAGAGGATACTGAATTGCCAGCACAATTGCTTACACCATGAATAGCTAAGCCTGCTAAAGCGGCTGGCAAGGAGGAAACACAAGAAGATAATCTAAAAATGAAATTAAAATAAAACTTAAAAATTCTTACTGGGTTTTTTTAGAAAACATAGACGCAAAATCCGCCAGGTCCTGGTCCTCTTTGTCCCTGCCACTTTCTATGCCAACTACGCCAATCATGTGGCAAGGAAGCAGTTTCTGTCCCCCCTGTCTTGCAGGAGCTGGAGGACCACATCCACAGGTCTTTTATAATGTTGCAGGAGGTATTGGCTGAGCTTACACATGCTGAGGGGGCATCTAAGTGGTCAGTTACTGCCTAAAAGAATGCCCATTTAGTCTGCCTGGACCTGGTATCCCTCAGTGGAGTTTACTGTGTAAACTCCATTGAGCTTGTTTGGGACGTCCTGGCAACACTCCCATTTAAGAACATACCAGAGATAGGTTGGCCTCATACCACTGCTTGCTTCTGCTTCCTGGTGGAGCACACCCTGTCTTACCTGTTGGAAAACTTTGGGCGCATGGTGAGTAAATTGGCTGTTGCAGATGCAACAGCTATCAAAAATGTAAAGATCCAATCTTGGGCAGCCAGCCTGTTGTTTTCTGGGTTAATTTGGGTCAGGCTTCTTGTGAGTAGAGTTCATCACAAGAGAGGAGCTAACTTAAAAAGGTAGGAGAAAGATTTTACCACCCAGGACCACAGGCCAGCAGCCAGGATTATAGTGTCAATCACCCCTGTGAGGGTGATATACACAATCCTAAATAGCTTGCCCGTGTGGTCAGTTGTGAGATCAGGTAAGGAGGCGGGCATAGGCTTGGGGGTCACATGTGGTTCCATGTGGAGGTTGTAAGCAGGAAGGTAGTTGAATTTTCCTCTAAACAGTTTGGGCGTAGAGAATATCCACGGGCCTTGACAGTTGTATCTAACTGCAGATTGTATGCGGGCCAAAGGATCTAGTTCAAGTATTTTCTCCGGGGTGTAGTCCTTATATTCAGGCTTCAAAGGATAATCCGTGAAGTGGACAGGGCCAGAGGGAACACCTGGAGGAAGGAAATTTTCAGGAAGAGGGGCAGGAGGACCAGGAGAACTTGTACTGAATTGATAGATGGCAAATACAAAATAAGGCAGTAGCTTGGTAAGCCAAAATAACATAACTTTTATTAAAAATGGCAATAAGGTTTGAACACAGCATCTATAGGCATATACAGCATCCTGCCTAAAAACTTAGTATTTTCCATAAGGGTTTCTTCAAAAAATTGGGGGAAATGTGGGCAGGTGGCCAGGAGGCCCAAGTGTAGGAGGAGCAAAATGGCACCTTGGGTGGGTACATACTAAAGAACTCACTACAGTAGTTTTAAAAGCTATGGCAACAACCAAAAATGCCTAAGATTTAAACAAAATGATTTCAGATTTAAACAAAATATAACTCTCAGGTTAAAATATACACTCTGTTAACAGGGTTTATTGGCGTTAATGGGCAAAATGAGTCAACACAGCAACAAAGGGCTCACACGCAAAGCAAAACCATTAAAAATACAATCTGAAATACATTGATTCACAAACAAAATGGTGTGAGTTGACTTTTGGTGTACATATGGGTCATTATTTTAGGGATTAGGCCATTTTCTAATACACATGCTGCTCAAGTCGCAGCATAACACAGTTCGATTTTGAAAAAGTAACTAATTAACATTTTATATTTAAAACATTAATAACTCAATGAAAAATTAATATTTTTTCACACTGTAAACTATCAAAATGAAGCTAAGAATCCTATCTTTCTATTGGTGTAAAATTTTTAATATGTATACTATACTCAATATTAAAGC
>QTSX02007362.1:0-103550 GCA_014839935.2 Entomophthora muscae | reverse complement strand
TATAGCTCAAAGTATGCTTCCTGTTCACAATCTTCCCTCTCACACAAGGTTTCCCCCTGCTTTGCAGGTTTCCTTGTCCCCTTCTTCTTTTTTTACATTGTATATGAGACTTTGATCATTCCTTTTTGGCCCTATGAGCTCATTGTACCAGTCAGAAATGTCTGGGCAACTCAAATAAATGAACTTTGGGATGACCAATGCTCCTGCAACAGTTGTCACCATGATGAACCAAGCACCAAATGTCCTCTCAAGTACACTATGCTACTTCAACAATATCATAATATTTTCAAAAACAAAAGAGGAACACCTCACGCATGTCTGAAAGACACTCAATCAACTCGCAAAGCACAAACTCTATGCCAAGCCCAGCCCAACAAGTGCCAATTTATGGAAAATGAACTCCTGTTTTTGGGCCACATTGTCTCTGACAGTGGCATCAAAGCAGATCCTGACAAAATAAAAGCCATAAATAACATGCAACGCCTCACCTCTGTTAAACAAGTTAGATGCTTTCTCAGAATAGTAGCTGTGGGGTTCCTGTTCACCAGTTCCCAAAGTGTGTCCTGGGTCATAATCAGGGACCAGATTGGAGGAGTCATCATTCCCCAACAGTGGTGAGTGGTTGATCAGAAGCTTGTACTTGGCCTGCATAAGGGCAAACTCTTCCAGCACCTTCCCAATTACAAAACAGACGTCTTCCCCCATATACTTGTACTTCAGCAGGCGCTAGCCCTTCTGTGGGCCAATACCAATCATGTAACAGCCTAGTAAATTCATTTCCAATAAATTTTTTCCCCTTATCTGTCATCTCAAGATGCCTAGTCACTTTTTCCCACTCCTCCTGGGCAGACTTACTGGAGACACATCTTCTAAAACCTTGGCAATAGGCATCCTCCTCCCCTTGGCTAGGGTAAAAGATATGGGGTAGCTTACTCATAGAGATTGTATTTTTATCATAGAAATTTTGTTCAAGGGTTTTAATAGGCTTTTATTCAAGATCAGAAGGAAGATCCTCTTAGAAACCTTCTGTTATAATGCCTGGGTAAAGGAAACAATATGGGTTTGCTAATACTGGGAGTCCTCCAAAAATATCTTGGACTCCTTGTACTTGGTCTCAGGCTCCTGCTTCTTTGTCTTGGGCTCCTGCACTTGTATCTTGGGCTCCTGCGGTCTTTTCCATCTCAGGCTTTATCTTGAACTTCACCTCCATCTGTAGTTCTTGTGGAATTTGTAATCCACTTGATCCAGTTCCTGTCAAGCCTCAGATAGCTCTCCCTTTTATAGCTCCTTGTTTCAGTCTAAAATCTCTCTCAGAACTCTTCTTTTCCAAAGCTTAAACTATCCAGTTTTTCTCTCCATAAAATTTATTAAACTTAAAAACTTACCTCAGCCAATAAAAGCCCTGAATTTTCTGCTTCTGCTCTTCATTTTTTAGACTTTAACTCTTAAGTTAAAGCCCTCAAAACATTGATCAAATAAACCTTGGCTCACAGCCAATCACACGCCTTGATTCTACTGTTTCACCAAACATTTTGCCCAAATGACTTGATCTTGACTATGGTTTGAACCCAAAGCTGTCTTTCTCTGTGTAAACAACTGCTCTGTTTTTGAATTGTTATGCTGTGATTCCTGTCACATTTCTCTGGCAAATATTGAGCGCTTTTGCCTATGTTTCACATAAGGATTTTTGAACCCTTGATTCTTCAACGTTTCTCTAAGTTTCTCCGCATTTTCTTTCATGTTTTGCAACTTTGAACTTGCCTGTTGCTTGCCTCTCAACTCTCCTAGCCGTTCTTGACAAAAATCACATATTTGCCCCACAGTTTCTCTGTTCTGTTTCTGGCCTCTTTCTGGCTCCTTTCTCTTTCATTAAGTCTTATATATTCCAGTTTAAACACTGTAAATCATTTCTTTTTCTCTTTCTTTTTCTTCTAACATAATATGATAATTAATTATTCTTTCATATTATAATATTTGGCAATATTAAATCCTTGTTTAACTGCTTCTTTTCTTAATATTTCCTCTTCTAAGACACCAAAATCAACATTCCAGCCTCCATTTTTAATCTGGCTTGTCCTCCAGATAATTCTCACTAGGAACCACCTTGATTTTACCTGCTCAAATGAACCATTTTTGGTTCTAAACTCCAATATGAACCAACAGTCCCTCAACTAGTCTTCACTGTGATCAAACAGTTCTTCTCACTAGTCTTCACTGCTAATACTGTGAAGCACTTTGGTTCTTTATCTCAGTCCCTGTTACCAGAATCTGTAGACCCAGGAATGAGTCTACATTAAACTGGCGTTTGACTGGGCCCTTGCAAGTGACAATCCACTTAAGCCATTCAATCATAGATCATCAATGTAAATGTTGTTGTTTTTACTCACCCAGGTGATTAAATCTGGGCTTTCAGTCGCAAAGTAATCAGATTTACTTCCCAGAGGCCTGATCACACCAAGTTTTGCGCTGCTTCCCCAAGCAAACCTCCTTGATGACACCTCTGAGCAAATCTTTGACCTCCAATGCTCACCTTGTGATCTCCCCAAAGCTCCCATGGTGACATAAACAAGGACACCCTGCCAGTCTGTTAGGTAGGATGCTTGCTCACAGATCTCCTGTAAGTGTATCAGGGTATGTAGAGCCCTCAAAGCTCATCCCCTCTCTGGCAACCTGCGCTAAATGCCAGGGGTCCAACACTTAGAGCCCTGGTAGGCAAGTCCCCTACCATGCTGGCATACACTTCTACCCTGGCAGCCTGCATTATCTGCCAGGGTCTAAACATCTTCCAGCCTGAGTAGAAAACACTACCTATCATACTGGATCACTCCCCACCCCAAACAGCTAAAGTTTCCTGCTGAGCTATCTCATTACTCACCCCAAGCAGCCACATTTCCCTGCTGGGTGAGGACTTCTAGCCCACAATATCCAATATTTACTGCTGGGTGGAGACAACATCTGCCCCTAGTAGTCTTTACACCTACTAGCTAGGCCTTACCTTCTCTAGTAGCCAACAGTCCCTACTAGGACTCTACCTGCCACAAGCCAACAACATTGGACCATCTTTAGCATAGCGTCTTTATTTGAAGCCAAATCCACCCTTGTCTGCAAAACCATTTACATGTGGATTGTCACAGTAGCTTACCTAAGGAAATACATCAAAGACTGCAGAAAACTCACCACACCAATCAATGACTTAACCAAAGATAATTCCAAAAAGAAATTTATCTGGACACCAGAATGCAACAAGAATTTCTAACTATTAAAACAAGCTTTGATTGAAGCACCAATCTTGCAATACACTAATAACACTGGGTGCTACAAGATTGAGTTTTATGCCAGTGACACCGCCATTGGCAAAGTCCTACGCATCTGCTAGCCAGGGCAGAAAGACTTCCTGTCAGTATGTTACAAAAATAGATAACTAATCAACACTGAGAAGAGGTACCCAATACATGATAAGGAATTGATAGCAATATATCACACATGCAAGAAATGGGGATGTTATCTAGAAGGACATTTAAATGTCTGAGTACTAACTGATCATAAATCCTTAATCTATTTCAAAACTCAGAACACACTTGCACGGCAACAAGCCAAATGGATGTCCCTGCTGGAACAGCTCAATTTAGACATCCAATACAAAAAGGGGCAGAGCTGATCACAGCTGACGCTCTCTCTAGGCTATGTAAGCCAAGAGAGGATCATCCTGACCACCTGGAACCTGACTGGCCCAACCTATATAACACTGAGTACAAGACAAAAGGAAAAGACCCTCTACACACCAACTAAAACATGATACACTGGTAAGGAACAAAAAATATTTGCATGTATCAAATGGCACTGTATATCAAATCATTATAGCAAATATATTCCCTAAATCCCACTTGCACAAAGAGTTGACAAATCCTAAGACATCACCGTCTACTAGGACACACAAAGGCTAACAACCTATACCTCACATTAAAAGAGATAGTATGGTGGCCCAATCTTAAACAAGACATAGTTGATGTTCTGAAAAAGTGCACAGTGTATGAGAAACACGCCAGCACCAAGGCTCTCCAGCCAAAAATCAACCTGATACCTGACCCTGAACCATTCAAGGTTTGGGGACTGGACGTAGTGGACCCCTTCCCATAAACTAAGATAAAACACTATTTCCTAATTTTAGCCATTGACTTTGCTACACACTGGCCTATCTGCTGGGCAATAAAGGACCACAAAGCAGAAACAATAAACTGATTCATTAACAAAGCAATCATAGCTGACTATGGTACTCCAGACTACATCATAACTGATGGAGCAACAGAGTTATCAGGTCACGTAGTAAACAATAAGTTGAACTCCAAAAACATCAAACACTCTACAGCCTCTCCCTACAGGCCACAGGCCAACAGCAGAGTTGAACGCCTAAACAGCAGCCTTATCAGAACCCTAGAGAAAATAATGGATGGCAAAGCCAAAGACACATGGCCACTATACATGAAACATTCATTATTAGTATCCTGGGTCTTCACCAATCAAGGGACATGCTACTCACTGTTTGAACTAACACATGGATACAAACCAGAGATAGTTACCCACAACAACTAACCATACGTAAAAATCCCCCCAGGGAAACCTCTCACAGTAGAACAAGTACCAACTCTACAACACATACACTCCAAAGCTAAAATAGCAGAAATAAAAAGGCTCAAAACACAAAAGGTAACCTCTACAGAGGAACCAATCCTCATCAACTCCCCCTTCTGGCTCTGGCTGGAAACCAAAAGAAGCTAGACTCAGTACATAGGGGACCAGGAATAAGCATCAAGTACAGACCAGACAGGAACAACTACCTGGTTAAGTTCCAGGGCGCCAAAGAGCCCATCACCAAGAAGTACCACAAATCCCGCCTTTGCCTTAGCAAAGGAGAACACTTGTCCCAACTGGTACCAACTAGCAGACAACTCTAGGAACATCAGGCGGCAGCTGTCAAGACAAAGCCCCCTCCTGATGTTCCAGAGTAACCCCTTAAGGGGATGTGTGTCTAGGATCTGGATGTACAAGTATTTTGGCTACCGCCAACCCACTTAACATCCAGTCATTGCCTGATTTGGTGCCTTTCCAATATACAGTTTGACATGCCAGAAATGGCAACCAAGCAATATCACATGACTGTCCAAGTATCCAGTGACTCAAACCCATCCTGCACATGACCAACCTCTAGGCTCAATCCAATTAAGTCTCTGCCACAGCTAAAGCTATATAAGTCAAAGTATTATCCAATAAAATATACTTCTCTTCTTTCTTAACTCCATATTTGAAGCTTATCTAAAAGGCACTCCTCATCACTGTCAGGAACCCACCCTGCTAAGAACATCTTCCTGGCATGATGGATTAAGGCAGAAGGAGTTAAACCGGTGATAATAGAGCCAATTGGCACAGAAACCATACCTAAGTGTAATAACTCCCCAATTATTTGGTATCTTCCCAATAAGGGATTAGACCAACTAAGGAAAGCATATGCACCAAGGTAGGAAAGCAAGAAAACAGAAGCAAATAGACAGAAAAGACTGATGTGCACAGGATCAGAAGACATATATTGAGGTTTTTGCTTGGTAGGCAGGTTTGAAGAAAACAAGGAAGAAGTATACCATCTGACTGGGACCACTGGAGCCCACTTTCTATTGTTACAATACTTGGTGCTTGTCCCTGATCTGGGGCAGGTTTCCATCTTCACAGCTGTGGTGCCCAAGGGTTCTAGGGATGGGTTGGGTGTAGCTGAGCAGCAACTGGAAACATAACAGGACTAATATCTTCTTACTCAACAGAACCTATACTTGTGGGCTCTGCAAGTAGTCTAAGATTTGTAAGTTGTTTATTATGTTTGTATGGTAAATTATTCTGTTTATTGGGACCTCTTGGTGGTCTTTTTATACTTAGAGGGAGAGGAGGGAAAAGAAAAGGTGAGTCATAATAACTAGGGTCTAGCTTTTCAGGCAACAAGCTTATTCTTGGAAAGCTGAAACATTTTGGGGAATATTCAGAGGGAAATGAGTTAAATTGGGCAAGAAGTGAACATTTAGACATGTGACCTGGGGTCCGGTTGTTGCAGCAATAGTAAGGGCTCTCTTTGGAAAATTGAGTATAGAATAGGGTTTCAGACTACTCTCTTTAGGATTCACACTTTGGAAGAAAGAGGGGCAAAAGATAGATATACCAATTTACATAGTGGGATAATTGATGAGCTGTTAATTGCCATTAATAAAAACCCTTCCAATGGATCACCAATCAATGCATCTGCGGCTAGCTGCAGATGCTCTGATTGGTTACTAATTGCCATAAGAAAACCCACACCAATGAGTCACTCTCCAACACATCTGTGGTTAGCCGCAGGTGCGTTGATTGGTCTCTAATTGGAAATGCCCTTATGTGATTTGGAGGGTTACTTTCTGACAGAAAACACAAAAAGGGCAGCAGTTCCCCTTATACTTATCTAAATAAGGAATCAGTCCAAATAAGGCAATACTAGGGAGAGGCACCCTGCACCACAATAGTCAAATGTACTAAGGTACAAACTAAAATTTGTTTAACCCATTTAAGCCTTATTTGCTAATAAGGGAACAGATTAGGTGGTCTCATGAGAATGTCCAAAGGTCTTATAAACAATAAAATAAGAAAATAGATTTAAACTCTTTATTTATTGAGCACTTGCTGATCACAAAGCTAAAAGGTTTATATAGAATTGAGGAAGGGGAAATTGAGAGGAGAATTTCAAACTTTTACTCAACAGAATAACCAAAATAACCAAGATTTAGTTTCACTTCTCACTCATACACAAATTCTTTGACTGTTTTGTCCATTATAATTCAAGAAAGGCATCAAATACATCATATTTTGATTATCAAACTGTTGAAACTGTAACATAATGCTTAATTAAGTTTCCTTAAGTGAACTGCGCTTAACTTGAGAACTTAAAGATTACAGAGACTAATATCTTGTGTAAGTGGTTGCTAACATCACCAGGCTCAACTGAAAATTCTGATTGGCTGGATTGGCTATTTTACTTAACTTTATTCTGGAATCTTGATTCCAGGTTTTCTGCATACTTCTGAGTTGGTTTAGATATGCTGACAAGAAAGGTTCTGAGTTCAAATTTTGTCCCTGAACCCACCAAATTAAATTTATTAACTCCTGTTGCTGTTTCTGTTATATCTACCCCAACCAAGGTATTATTTCTTAATCCAAAAATAAATTATTATTTCTTGTGACAGGATCATCTAGGGAGATGATTATGATAGTCACGTCTAAAAATTTAGAAACAAGGAAGTTAAGCTCACTTATTTAGTATTTGACCCTGTTTACCAACAAGATTCAGTGACAACAGCCATGATAGATAAGGTTAATCCAGTGCTTGACACAAGCTATGAGCCCTATATAAGCAACAGTGACCAATAAAACGTTGAAGAGCCCAAGTTTTATAGAGCTATAGAGGAACACCTGGTGTTAAAGAAGGTCCCAGCCTTCTACACCAAGGTGCCTATGCCTTGCATACCATAATCAATCAGGATCTTGGCTCATATGTACCAAAAATGATAACTCATAAGAAATTTACCAACATAAAGCACATCTGTCAGGGCCCATAATGGGCCAGACAAGCCCCTATGTTGCATAGGTTTAATATCTGTAATAAAGCAATCACGCAACCAAATAATTGTGTTGTTGATCACACTAATTGACCAAAAGAAACCCTTAATGCCAAGTGGGAGATTAAACCCTGGTAAAAGCCAAACCTGGGGGCAGTTGGAAATTGTTCCAACGCCAAGATAAAAGAATTTTAACTGGCCCACACCCTCTAAAACCAAGGAATTGGGACGTGGGTTGACAAATGACCCCAGAATTCCCTTCCAGCTTCCCCAGGGCAAAAATAGTGAAAGGATTCACTTACCTAACAAATCAGGACCCGTCAATGGAACTTAACTCAACAATAACTCTTTGAAAGCCAATAATAAGTTGTCAGTAAGTACAATTGCAGTTTCCCAGTAGGATATAGCTGGGAACGCTGACAACCCTTCCCTTGTTGACATCTTCACTTAGTAATTTTTTTGGGTAATGCACACTGAGCATTTATAATTTGAAGGGGTTTATGACATATAACAAATTTTATACTGCTGGTGCTTTCAATCAGAGAGTACCTCCAGCACTAACACCAGCACTGAGAAACAAAGCAACTTCTAGCTGCCTCCAATCAACTAACGCCAGCCTTCATCCCATCTCCTAGAGTGCTGGATTAAGAGATATCTCCTGTTCTTGCACCCTGCCTCTCCTTTCCTGGTGTTCCTCTGCTCTACCAACTTGCCCATTCAAGCCAGACCATGAGCGCTACTGCAGGAGAGCTCCCCCTTGTTTCTTCTGCACTATCATATTATTACAGCAAGCTTGGGTTTGCCTACCTAACCATGCTAGGGCTCACTGAGCAAGTGATTTCCCACATGGGGGTGTGGCGTCCTTGGGCCACAGCTGCCAATTATGTGATGTAGATGACCTGTGTCATCTACTGGGCCTTCCAGACTTGACCCTTCCCCTTGACTGAAGGTTCCCCTGGGAGCAACCCAGGCCATGGCAGTATGTCAACCTTATCTAAAATTGTAAGCCTGAGCCCCTATATTCAATTGATAATATGGGCACTTTGTATTTTTACTTTTATGATTGCAGCTTACTACACCTACCAGTCTTGTACCTGCCACACAATTTCTCACAATGAACCTAGACCTGAAGCCCACCCAAGTGATGTGCAAGTACAGAATATCAACATATCTACCTCTAATCAAAACTCCTATGCACTCATAAGCTTCCCTGACCTATCAAAGATGGACCTAGCCAGCTTCAAGAAAGGCATGGTCATGATCAACGCCCTGTTCAGGGCCCACCCTGAGAACTATCGTGACAATGACCAAAAGGTGATGATGGTGGCTGCACATTCGAAAGACAACACCAGAGAAGGTTTCCTCAACTTTCTGGAGGAGGACCCTGACTTGATCTTATTGTATGAAGTCTTCCTGAATGTATGAATAGCACCACCATCCTTACAGGAGCAAAAGTACAATCCTATATGGGTCTTCTTTTCCTGAGCTAAGGTAGAAATGACCTGGAAGCTTACATCCAGATGTTCTTGAGACTTGCTGCAGCCGCCAAAGTACCTGACAACATCACAGGCCTGAATTTCAGAAATAACCAGAATAATCACCACACCAACCTGATGCGCCACCACCTCTGCAACCTCCCCAAGGACAAACTCCTAGCCATTGCCTATGAGATGAATTTCAGCCAGCCCCAACAGTATGGGGGAACTTAGAAACTACCAGCCACAAGAAAATCAAGATGACACACGCCCTTGCCTGACCATGGCCCCAGAAAAATATCAGTGTCACGTACAAGCAGGCTTATGCTTCTACTACCATCAGAATGGCCAACTGTAAAATCTGCCCCACAAGAAGCTCCACTGCCCAGAACCCTTAATTTCTGCAATAAACAGCTCTTCTCAGTCTTACCCTATTATTTAAGCCACCATGTTGTATTCAAACCAGGAGTTAAAGATATCAGCTCTCATGGACAGTGGAGCCACCCACAATTATATTGAATGAGGCCTAGCTGAGAAAATGGGCCTAGGATTAGAGGATAAACCCACCCTGGTCACCCCAGGGAATAATTCTACTGATACCTTTGAGAGTAAAGGAAGCGTTAGTATGAAGTTGGGTCTTGCCCAGATCAAGGTCGAATTCTTGGTAATAGAGAAGTTGCCCCAACCTGTGGTGTTGGGGTTTGGTTTGTGGATAGAGCATGAGTTTAATATTGACTATGTCAGCCAGCAGGTGCAATTTTTACATTTGAGTAAAAACTGGGAGCTACTCTATGTGACCACCCAAACATCTCTCATATTTAACAGCATGGTGGTGGCGCCTTACAAAGGAAAAATACCTGCCTGCTTAGAAAGATGGAAATCAGTGTTCTCTTGATCACAGCCACAGCCCTTCCCAACCACACCAGGTTTTTCCACACTTTTGACTTGATCTATAGAAACCAGTCCAAACATGGTCCTGTGTATGGATTCAAAATGAAAGAGCAGAGGGATTTCAGAAAATACATAGACACCATGTTTAATAAAGGCTACATACACGTCTTCAAATCTCCCTGTTTGTTCCCTTTACTGTTTGTTAAAAAGAAGGGTGGCAACCTACGTCCTTACGTGAACTACCAGGACCTAAACAGCATCACTGTAAAGAGCTGCTATCCTGTTCCAAATGCTGAAGACATTTCAGATCAGCACTATGGAGCAAACGTCTTCTCCAAAGTTGACTTAAGAGACACCTTCAACCAGATATGTATCAAGCCTGGAGATGAATGAAAAAACGGCCTTCAAAACCAGCTTAGGGCTATTTAAATACTTGGTTATGTCATTTGGTCTCTACAATGCTCCCAGAACCTTAAAGACAATCAGAGATGTAGTTATCAATGACCTCAAGTATCAGTGCTGTGTAGCCTATCTAGACAAAATTCTCATCTATAGCCATACTCCTGAGGAACACGTGAAACACCTATAAATGATAATACAGAGATTCCAGGATCATAAAATATTTGTGAGAATACCCAAGTATAAATTTTTTCAAGAGAAAAGTAGAATTCCTTGGCTACCATGTCCTGAAGGGAGGTTTTGCCATATCACCAGAAAAAATTGAGGCTGTCATGTCATGGCCAGAGCCCACTAACCTTAAGAAAGTACGGAGCTTCTTAGGTCTGGAAAACTTTTGCAGAGAATTTTTCAAAAAGATTTTCTTTTGTCTGCCTTCCTTTAACCCGCCTGACCTCAGAGGAGCATGCCCTTGTGTGGGACAATACAATACACACAGCCTTCAATACAATCAAGGAAGTCTTGGTTTCTGCACCAGTCCTTGCTATGCCTGACTACATCAAACTCTTTGTGGTGGAAACTGAAAACTCAGACTTTGCCTTGGGGGGTGTTGCTTCAGGAAGGGGCATGATAGTAAGCTTCACCCTGTATCTTACTACTCCAGGAAGTTTAATGCACCAGAAATTAACTATCCAATATATGACAAAGAGATGCTGGCAATTATCCAATCCCTGAAACATTAGATAAGATACCTTTGCAACACTGCCCACCCAGTGAAAATCATGACAGACCACAAGAATCTGACTTACTTTTTCAAACCACACCAACTCAACCAAAGCCAGGCCAGATGGGAACTATTACTAGCCAGCTAAAGCCTGAATATTAATTAAAAACCTGGGAAGATAAACATATTACCTGATGCCTTGAGTCAAAGAGCTGATTTATTCCCCAGCTCTAAATAGATAGAGGTTCAACACTCAATCACTACTATCCCCACACATGCTAGAACCCATGCTTTTATTCCTAGGCCTATCTAGTAGGAAAGAAGAAATCCAACATGCTCAGACCCTGAACAAGTACTTTATTACTGTCATGAAAGACTTAGCTGAGAACATTGATAGTAAATATTACAGTGCAGGTTACTCACTACACGGAAGATTCCTAAAACTAAATGGACAAACCTAAATACCTGAAGGTCCACTGAGATTGTAGATTCTGAAGGAGTACCACAACTCCCCTATGGCTGAACACCTGGGCCTCACCAAGACCTTAAATTGTATCCAAAGAGTGTACATGTGGCCAAGAATGAAGCTGGAGATAGATACATACATTAATGGTTGTGAAACATGTGGCCGCTCTAAACCCAAGCAAGAAAAACCTGAAGGCCTTCTCCAACCCCTCCAAATTGCTGTAGGCCCTTGGAAGTCAGTATCTATGGACTATATAGTAGATCTCCCAGAGTCAAAGGCTACAACACCATGCTTGTGATTGTAGACAGATTCACAAAGATGGGTTACTTTATTCCTACCACCACTTGCGTAAAAGCCAAGGAGACCGCCACCCTCTTTAGGGACCACATTTTCATGAATCACAGCTTACCCAAGGAAGTTATCTCCAAGTGTGACCCCCAGTTTATGTCCAAGTTCTGGGCCCAAATCCTACAAGATCTTGGAATCAAGAGATCACTATCTACAGCATACCATCCCTAAAGTGAAAGACAAACTTAAAGAGTTAACCAAGTATTGGAACAGTACAGTAGTTTTCAAACCTGTTGAGATAAATGTATATTAGTCAGTTTAGAAAACATGGGTTCAGTCAGAAAAAAATTTCAACTTGATAGATCTAAATAGAAGATAATTTCACAGAAAATTTGCACTATTTGGCTTAAATGTCCAATCATACAACAGCCTATTCAAACTGGGGACAAATGCTTAACAATTCAACAAAAAGTGTATTAAATACTAGAACACATAAGTTCAGTCCCAGAAAGCATCACTATGTTTACTATGTTTTTGGTGAACATATGAAACTCAGTCACAAAAGTAAAAAACTCAATCCAACAACAAACCCCAATAGCAACTGAAACATACAACCTAAATATCAAATATCAAAACACATAAATGATTTATAATACTGTTACCAGATCATCCTAATTAAGAATAAAGTCTAGAATACAAAAAAGAAATAAATATTCTGAGTGTCTGTATTTGGATTATAATTAATAAAAATATCAAGTTGTCAAAACATAAAATTAACAGTGCACATTTACAACCAAAAATAATTAATATAGAAATCTAAAAATCTAATTCAAAATAAACGGTAGTGACTAAAAGCTTTCATGCTATTATATATTGAGAGATAGAAATTAAAATAAATAAATTATATAGATAAAAAGTTTTAATTTTATTTTTAATTTATACTAAAATGAACAAATACCAACAACAGAGCCAAGGAGCCAAAGGAGTACGCTGCAGACGTGGACACCCTCATGGGTCAAAGTATCAAGTTATTGCAACAAAAGTGTCTACTCAGGAAGGAGACAGGAGATGAGAATTCAATAGTGAGGTTGCACTGACACAACCAGATCAAGGGGCACAGAGTGCAAGGGCACAGAGCATAAATCCCAGGGTCCAGAAGCTGACTAGAAAGTACACCAAAGTCATCACCACAAAAAAAGTAAATTACGTCACAACTGAGAGGGTGTCCTTGGTGTATGACCCCGTCTACTGCCATGATGGTGTTTTGGCAACCCTTCTGGACAAGGTCAAGTCAGTCCTTAACAGCATGTATGAGCCTTACATAAGTGATTCCAAAGAAGGAACAAGGACAAGCCACCCCAGTATTTCCAAACCACTAAAGGGCAGAATGTGCTGAAAAAGGTTACTGTGTTCTAAAGTCAAGTGCCAATGCCCTGTGTTGTGGCTGAGCCCGTGGAGTTGCTTCCCAAAGCCAAAAATCCAAAGTACCATGTCATACCCAATTCTACCTGGGAGATCTTCATGAGACTCATGGAGGAGACAACTGACTACAAGAAGGCCACAGCTATTGTCAGGATCTTGGAATAATCCACCCACAGGCTCCAAAAAACCTATCTGAAAACAGGTACTGTTCTCCTTTAGGAGAAACCCAAGCATAAACCAGTTCTATTGGTCAAGGAACACCTGTGGTCCATCCAACAGTAGATTGAGAAGAACTGCCATCTTGAACTTGAAAATATTCAGTCAATGATTGAGTCTGCTTCTGGAATCCAGGATTTGGTTTTCATATGCTACCAAGCAGTCAAAAAATTAAACTTCTCCTGGAAAAATCTTGGAGTATCTCTGTACAATTGAAATATCCCAGACAACGTTGTCTACTGCCATAGATACACTGAGACAGTTACTGCTCTCAAGGAAAAGGAGACTGTCAAATTCTTTTACATTGACAAGTAATTTTTTGCATCCTCCATGAGAAATGAGTATGGGTATGTCCCCAATGGCAAAAATAACAACATATCCTGGTGTGCGGCTGTCTGGTCTATTGCCTACTTGATGGCAGCCCTTCTAGGACCCCTTGGCATAGAGCTCTACCAGATTATCAAGGGTTCCCAAAATAGTGGAACCTTCCTGGAATTTCTCCAATTGGTTTGAGAGCACCTCAGAGTGACCAGTTTGGGGTTCACCAAGGTTATTGTGCTGGATAATGTTGATCTCCATAAGGTAGCAGAAGTTCTTGCAGAATTCCCAATGATTGAGCCTGGTGTAAAAATTGGCTCCCAACATTTGACCACGTCTAATTTGCCACTCCTCAACCCAATTGAGAAAGTATTTGGGTGGATAAAGCAAATAGTCAAAAAAAGGGGCGCCACCTGGGCCCAAGGACTTGTTTAATTTGCTGCAGGTCAGTGTCCATACCCTCTCAGCTGAAACTGTTGCCAAATTCTATGGTCACGCGGACTTGTTTCTCCCTGTGTGCCTTTCCCAGCAGCCAATCAATTAAATACTTTGCTGTTCCCAATGTTTTTTGCATTTAATTTTTTAATATTTGTTTTTATTTAGTTTAATTTATTTTTAATTTATTTCTGTGATTCTAATAAACTATCAGGTATAATAAAAATTAACAAAGCAAAGCCAATTGAATGAATACATGGATAAATAAAACACAAGAATATTTATATTTTTATTATTATTATTTTATTTGGGCTAGTTTATTTCACATTCTTTATATGATTCCAATTATATAACAACATGTGTATTAAAATTAACAAAGCAAGAAGGGAAATGAATGAATATACGGAATTATTTTTTATTATGTAATTATTTGTGGAATATAATAGAATTAGATATATTATACTATAGAGAAAAAATATATATATAATTTAAAATAGTATTTAGGTGTAGACTTTTATTGGGGGTTGGAGTGGCAGAATTCTGGGACATTACATTGAAATAGACCAGTAATTTCTATTGACAGTGTGTATATTGACATTGGACCTGTACTATATAAATTGCAGCAGGTAGAATACGGGAGCATTGTGATACAATTGGCCAGGAGGATCTTTCTGGTGGAGCGCCATCCCATAGGTGGCGGCTAGAATAACTGAATTCATAATAATGTGCTCTATTGAGCTGCACACAGGGACAATTTTTCCCATCTAATAAATGGCGCACTACATCTAGTTTTATTATTACATCAGACCAGTTACAGGCTTCTGCTTTAAGCCGCATCAGTACAAGACCTAGGTAAATAATCAAGTGAAGTCTCTTCCCTGCAAAAAGGGCTGAGAACTCACAAAATTTTATTATATAGGGTACTGATTTTATTTTTAAGTGACATAGTGGAGTAAGTTTTCCTCATTGTTTTTGGTATACCAGTCTTGTTGGAGCATCAGGAGGCCCTGAAGTCTTCAAGGACGCCTACTATGGTAGGCATGATGGCAGCAGAACTATAGCTAAGTTTTGTCATTATTTCATTGAATTTTTTATGTCATGGGATAGTGTGTGTTTGGTGGGGAAACAGAAACAGACTTCCTCTTTTCCTCTTTCCATCTCAGGTGGTTTTTGGTACAGCATAGTTTAGATGAAATCCCAGACAAGCATGACAAAGATCTTGCAGAAGCAATATCCGGAACATACTGGTCAAGTTGCAGGTTGGGGGCTGCGGTCAAAGCTGAGACCTGCCATTTGGTGTTGTCTTGCTTTGTTTGGAGTGCTGTAAATTGTTCTTGTTTAATAGGGTATTTTTAAAAAAAATAATTAATCATCTCAGATGCGGCAGCTGGCATCAGGACCAGCTGGCGCCCTATGTGGGGAACATGGTTGCTGTAGAATGTTTGCAATATTTAGGGTCTTAGGTACTGGTGGGCTTCTCCTTCAGTTTCTTCTAAATAAAAAAGTTATTAATATATTTTTATTTATTCAATACTTTCTTTTTTACCTTCTTCTATATCTTTACCTGCTGTTCCCTTTACATGGGCTGCTTTACGGGATTTGTCACTAGTTGGTTGCTGGTATTCTGTTGGTTTCTGTTTTTATTTTTAATTTTTTAGTTGCTCAAACATCTTGGGGTCCTTTGACCACGCCTCTGCGTTTGCAAACCCCTGGGAAAGTGCCTAAGGTCAAAGTTCCTAAGGTCAAAAGTGAAGAAATCAAAAATAGGACCCCCAAAAAGTGCAGAAATTGAAACACTATGTAGTGTGCAAAAATCAAAAATATCAAAGATCAAAGTGCAAAAATAGATTTTCCAGAAGTTAACTTTGAAGCCAAATTTAATACAGTTATTATAAAAATATATTTTTAAAATCTATTCTAGACTAAAAAGACCCCAAGAAATTTATTTATTTAATGAAAAGTATATGCTAGATAATAAAAACTTTCTTATATAGCTGTTTTTAAAAGAAAGTTTATTTTAGTTTCAAAAGAAAAATTAGACTATAATTTATATGCAACTGTATTCAATTGAATATAAAATACAAAACCACACAAAAAACTGCTTTAAAATGTATTTGCATGGTAAGATCTTTATTGTCACAACATAAAATTAAAAGAAAGTAAAAGCAATGCAAGATTTTATTTGAATTATTAAAGAACTTTTGCAATGTTCTCAAGATGAGTGAGCCAGTTGGAGGAGTTGTAGGAAAGGAGGGGTTTTTTTGTGACTATCTCAAAGCTGTTGAGATCCTTGCTGCTCTGGGAAACACTTTGGCGTCCATCTAAAAACTCCTGGTAAAGAGTTTCATTGGTTGCTTGTTCAACTTTGAGCTTGTTGATCAGTACATTAAACTTGGGTTTCTTCACCCCAATATAGTTGGTAAACTTTTTATGCCAGCTTTCCAGGGAGGAAGTAGTCTTCATAGTCTTATTCTTAAAAAACTTGAACTGGTTCCATTCAATCTTGTTTTCCTTTCTTCCATGGTATCTGGCTTCAATTTTTCTAATCCATTGGTGTTCAAAGTAATCAATAAATGGCGCAAAGACAGCTGCATTGTCCTCCATATACTTGGTAATCTTGAATGCCTCATAGATCTTGCTAGAGTCTTCCTTTATCACCAAGACAATGGCAAAAAAGGAGTTGAAGGCCACCGTGAGCACCTGGGAAGTGGATCTAATAACCAGTCTGTTGAGCTCAGTAAAGCTCTGCAGCTTTCTTCTGAGGCATTGTCTGAAGTGAAAGAAGCAACCATGAGGCTTGCTCTTAAATAACTTTTTAAATGTGTTGGCTTAAGCAGACTCAAAGTCAACAAGGAGGTGGGTATGGTAAGGCTCTGATGTTTCCTCATCATCAGGTTGGCTTGGGGTTTTAGACTTCTTCCTCTTGGGGGTAGAAGTGGGGTCATCAGTAGGGGGAAGGAGATCCAGCTTCCCCTTTAGAATCTCCAAGGCATGAGTATAGTCATCCTCATTTTGTCCTGATATTAGAAAGTAAGCTATTGGTAAACCCTTATCACCATACTTTCCATGGATGCATCAAAGATGGTAAAAAAGCTTAGGGTATGATTAAAAAGGTCCCATCAGCCAACCAGATATTGGCTGTCATCAATCTCTTAAGGTTCACCTGGGTGGCATAGCAGATGGTTCTTTTATGCTCATCTGGCCCATTGTCATGAAGTAGAAACTTTTCATCCTTGGAGGTGACTCTGAGCTCATTGGGTATATCCAGTTCCAGGAGGGAGGTGGCAGATCTGCCCACATTGTCAGACTTCCGGCAATTATCACTAACATACTTCTGAAGTGATCCAAAAGTATCAACTGCTATCTTTTGAAAGCTGGTCAAGTTGTGAATAGCCCTAGTGACTATCTCCTGGGAGGTAAGGTCCCTGTTGAAAGGCTGCCTCTGGCGCAGGTACCAGTTTATTAGGCGCTGATATACCCCAGTTGGTTCCAGGCAGGTGTGCTAATTGTTCAGCTTCTTAAACTGGGTAAACCCAGTTGTAGTCAGGCAGGCGGGACAGGCAGGCCCCTCACACTTGTAATGATGAAGCACCAAGTGCTTCTGCTCATCATTACACTTAAACATAAAACCATCATGATAGAACCCATCATTGCCCTTAGAAGACATTATTGGGAAGGAGATGGGTAGGACATCTGGCAGTTGTAACTCCTCTTCATAGTTGCAAATATTTTGTACTTTCAGGATATCCTAGGTCTCAAGGCCATCCTCAGTTGGTGTAGCATCTCCAGAGTTGTACAGGTCTTAATGTTCTTCTTCTGAGATGTGGGGAGGCGTCTCCTCTTCATCTGCCTGGCTGTAGACAAACTTGTACCCAGTTGGGCTCTTGGAGGGGCTGGGGGTAGGTTCCTCTTCAGAAGGCTCCTCTTCTGGAGAGGTGGAGGGCTCAGGGGTCTTCTTGGTGGCCTTCTTGGTGGCCTTCTTAGTGATCTTCTTGGTGGTCTTGGGGCCAGGCTTCTTGGATCTGGAAGGGGTGGCCTTCTTTGGGTTGATGGGAGTTGACTTAGGGGGCATCTAGATGGCTCAAAGTTAGTATTTTTTGGTTAGTAAAAAAGAATATAAGTTATTAATAAAAATATTGTTTTTTAACAGAATCTGAAATTCAGAGTGCTTTTTACTATATTTTGTTAGTTTTAATAAATATTTTAATTGAGGTAGTCAACTCTATAATGCTTTTGAAAGGAGCAAAAAAGGGGCTTTTGATCAACCAATTAGGGAGTTTCAATTTCAGCACTTTGATCTCAACACTCCCTAAAAACATAAGGAAACATAGTAACATATTAAATTAATTTAATATTCTTTTCAAAACTGCCAAAATCTGCAGTTTTTACTAAACCCTTTAAAAAGTTACACCAAACTAACCCAAAAGGCCTGAAACTCTACTATGTTCTAAAGCAAGTCTTTAACCTTTAAACCTTATTTTAAGCTTTAAACTTACACTGGTTAAATTATTATGGTTTTTTAAAGTAGAGTGTTTGTTTGTTTGTTTGGTTTAAATGCACTTTCAATTTCCGCACTTTTGTTTATAAATACCTATTGGAGCTTAGCTAATAAAATATTAAATTCCAATCATAATTTAAAATATGTTGGTGAGCACTAAATCAGTGTGTTTTGAATTTTGATTTGAAGCTTTTTCAATTTGTGCACTCTATTACTACACCCAGTAAAATACTAAGTGATCATATAATATTTCTTTCATTCAGCACTCTATCTTTTACATAATAAAAATCACTGAAACTATAATCAAATGTTATACAGATGATTGTGAACCTGTATGATAGGGTTTAGTTTATTTGGTTGAGTATGATATGATTTTAAAGCTTTTATGATTATTTATATAGTGATAGAATCAAAATTAAGTGATATTTTAATTTTTTTAATTTTGGGGCCCCAAATATTAAATTGAAGAGACTTCTGGACTTCAATTTCTGCACTTTTGATTTTGTCCCCTATATTCAAAAGGATGAATAATATTTATTTTAAAAGCCAAATTAATTTAAGGTGTGTTTTAAATTGCATCAATTTGGGCACTTTGAACTTGGTTTTTTGATTTTAGCTACTAGTAAATTTTTTTTAAAAAAGTCAAATTTAAGAAAAATATTAAATTTTTTGGAAAATTATTTTATTGAAAAAAAGTGCGGAGATCAAAAAATCCATTGATTTGGAGATTTCAATCTCTGCACCTTGACTTTAGGCACTTGCCCAACCCCTGTGTCTTGAACTGTAGATCAGTAAGGCCATTTTTTATGTTTAGGAGCCTGGTTGCAAGTTTGTTAGTAGTATTGGGAATCTTCTTCTTCACAGCCTTCACGGTAAGTTTGTCTATTTTGTTGCCTTCTAACACCACCTCCTTTACCATGTCCTTCACTTTTTGATTGACCTCCTTGATTTTAGCCACCACTGTGTCCAACTCCTTGATCATCACCTCCAATTCTGACATGTTTTCCTTGTTCTTACCCCAACCCCTTTAATACCAATAAAATATCCGAATAAACCATATCTATTCTATTGTATCTAATAGAGATTTAATAAATATATCTGATTTTAATTATGAATTTTTTATTAGCTTTAAGTAATACTACCCATTTTATATTGATATTATGTATATTTATTGTATATAGCAACCCATTCCTAGTATCATGAATAACATATTTTGTCATATACATGTTCTGTCTAAGTAAAACATGATTTTTTCTCAAATCAATATGCCAAGTTTGAGCCAAAGTACATATTTACTAAAAGATACCACTTTCATGGGTTATATGTAGATCATATATTTTAGAGCGCATAAACCAAACCCAATCTTAGTATCATGAACAACATATTTTGGCATGTATATGCTTTTCCAAGTACAATATAATTTATTCTTGAATCAATATGCCAAGTTTGACCCAAAGCACACATTTTTTTAAAATACACCACTTTCATGGGTTATATGTAGATCATTTATTTTAGAGATAATGTATTGTGATGGATTATTTCAATTAATTATATTGTTTTCTATTATAAATTCAGTATATTTGAAGCGCTAAAGCCGTAACTTGGGCCATTAATGCTATTTTGATATGGCATTTGAATAGTGATATGTGCAAAGATTTGGTTGGTTTTGCTTTTGATTTTGGAAATTCCTTGCCTTCTGTAAATGGGTCTGTTTCAATATCCCCCCATTACGGAAAACCATACCTACCCTTGTCTGATCCTGGTATGACCTCATCCCAATGTGACCCCCTTGACCACTCTGTCTATCTAATGAGTGATCATTGAACCTTGTTTACTATTTAAGTAGAATACTTTGTCCTAAAAAACAAGTTTATCCACATTTTTGTTGGCTTTAATATTCTTCAAGCTTTTTCCTTTACTTTTTAAGAAAAAGAATTCCTCACCTTGTAATCCAGGAAATTAAGGTGTGTGCTTTGAATTTTGCCCTGAAGGCTAACCCAAAGCTAGCTTTGAAACTCAAATCTTTTGTTATAAAGATTTCCTGCTGTGTCCTCCTGGATGATGTTCCCAGGAGCCAAACACAACAAAATGGTGCTCACTACAGGGGCTGCAAGCCTTGGTTACTCCATTCCCACACACATTATCTGTTTCTTCCCCCTTTGTTTCTGAATTATCTAAACAACCTAAAGTTTTTAGTCCTCCTCTAGAAAAATATATCACCAATACCCCCTCAACTCCTATGGTAATGGCGTTTTCTCCTGGACCTGCTTGGGCCCCCTTTCAGCTTTCTCACTCAATTATGAGCAAGCTTGTGCTGCCGCATGCTCCCTCCTCCACACAGGCACTGTGGCAATGCACACTATCCCTGATCTCTGTCCTGGGTACACTTTCAAATATCTGTATTCCTTCCTCTTGGACTTTAGTCTTCCCTGCGTTGATGGAGTCAATGGAGACCATTGGCATGTTAAATAATCAATTTATCCAGCTGCCTTGATTCATTATCAACTAGCGCTAGGATCTCAGAACTAGCTTTTGACTGCTGTAGCCACTGCTGTCTCCAACAACCATGCACAAAATATGGCCTATCAATAATAGTCTCATAGCCTTTTTTCTTGTATTTCAGATAACCAGCGCAACTCTCTGGATTTACAGAATTACTTGACCTTGTCCCTGGTTATATTGAAAATTGACTATGAAAACTGGATGATCATCAAGCTAAAAGATGTGGGTAGATAGAAGCAACCTTCTGAAGTATTGTCAGGATTTCGATAACTTAGTTAACAAGCTCAATCAATTTTGAGAGCATGTTAATTCACAACTTGAGTTAGTTAGGACCCACATCAATAATTGGGGACAACATCTGCAGCACCAATATGGATTGGATAAGGCTACATTAGGCAACACTCTGTATCAGGTTCAAAACTATGTTGACAATGGAG
The DNA here is from genome assembly GCA_014839935.2 of Entomophthora muscae. Taxonomy (NCBI): domain Eukaryota; kingdom Fungi; phylum Entomophthoromycota; class Entomophthoromycetes; order Entomophthorales; family Entomophthoraceae; genus Entomophthora; species Entomophthora muscae. Next base: position 81,857 of record QTSX02007362.1, on the reverse strand, counting down.
TAGCTTCCATTGCTGTGACTCCTCCTGCTTCTTCTTGTATGGTCCCTTCTTCCTTTGAATATAAGGTATGGAAAGCCATAGCAGATCTCAAGGCTATCACTTGGCATCAATCTTCTGTTCAAAACCCTCCTCCAGTTGAACCTATGCCCAACCCTCACATTGTTTTGCTAACTAATCAAGTAGCTACCTTGCAAGGTGAGATTGATTATTTGAGACAACGCCTCTCTGATACTGATGATTTTTCTTCTGACTCTGATGGCAAAGGGGAGGCTGAGGTCACTGATATCCCTACCCATGTCAATCATGGGTGTTGCCCTGGCTTGGAAAGCCAACCCTGTGTCAACTGTGCTCTTCCCTTGTATCAGCTAGTGGAAGTAAAAAAAGACATTGCAGATAGGCAGGATGCACTGGAAAGGGAGGTACAGAACCTCTCTTGCTTGAAAGAAACAATAAATGGACAGTTTGCCCCTTTGACTACTCAAACAACCTCCCTGGCCACTTTTATCAATGAGATTGCTGGTACACTAGCAGTGCAACAGATTAAGATTGATGAATTTGGAGCTGCTGTTGCTACCACCAGGGATATCAGTAGACAAAACAGCTCTACATTGAATACCCTGGAGGGGAGCCTTTGACTTCTCTGGGCAAGACAACCTGCTGCAAAATCTTAATTTGAGGGCAATCCCCACATCAATGTTCTCAACCCAGGTGACAACAGCCAATCCACCTCCTTATCCATCAACTCCAACTATAAGCCTTTGTTCAAGCAGATATTTGACCCTAAAACTTCTACCATTGCTGCCTTTCTGAAAATCTACATATTCTTCAATATGTAGGGCTACCAAAGAGCTTAAAAAGAATCATATTCTTACCTGCCTGCATTCTACGTGCCAAAAAGTTGTGGTCCCCAAACTCCCTTCCATTGTCACTTGAGAGATATTGAAACACCTCCTGATTGAGGAATTTGGAGGAGATCTCAGCTTGGAGGTCAAGAAAGATGCATTTATGCACATTGTCTTTAAGCCCAAGAAAGCCCTTGATGAGTTTGCTGACTGCTTCTATATTTAAGGACAACAGTTAATAACCAGTTGTCAGTTAACCCCCCCCGTGAATCTTACACAGCATGTTCCAATGCATTGAAAGTGAACCAGCTCCTGTGATTACACTTTAAGGCACATATGGCATCTCTTACGTCCATGAAGAGTATTAAGACCCGCTTGCAAGACCTGCATTTGATCCACAGGGGTACTTTGGTTTGTGGAAATAAAGCAGCAACGCTGGAACCACCTCTGTACTCTGTGTATTATGACTCTTGGCTCAAGTGGACAGCCTAAGAGACAAGGATGTCATAACTGTGGTCAAATAGGGCACCACTTGTTTAACTGCACTAACCCTCAGGTAGAAGTTTTCAACCCAAAGGAGCAGGCAGGAAAAGAGAGGTCAGCTTAGAGGTGGAGATGCTCTCTTATGACCAATCTCCCCTCTCTCCTCCTGATCCTGCCTCTGGCAAGGAATCTCCCTCTTTGGCTGGCCTAACTATTCTTCACCTGTTCCACATCTTTCTAGTGATTAGGAACCTGAAGATTCTGACTATAATGAATCTGATAGTTATGGCTACTCCGTGTTGGCTGTCCCAGAAAATGTGTTGGTCCCTTACAAGCTTTGCTCAGGGAGAATCACAACTACAACATGTCCACCTTCAAGTGAAGCCAAGGCCATAGTGGCTCGCCCTTACCTAGCCTAGGCTCATAACCTCTTGTCCTGGTAAACTCTTCTAAAGAAGCTGCTAAGCTAGCAGAAGCTCTCTTTTAGAATGTGACCATGTCTCTCCCATTGCAGACTGCGTATAAAAAATTCTGGCCTTATGGTGCATGTTAGCCAAATGAGAGAAAGAGCTGGAGGCTGCGCAAGACGTTCTGGCTGTCTTGCCCCTTTTGGGAAAGATACTACCTGCGTGGAAGTGTCAATCCAAAAGGTTAAAATCAAGGCAATTCTGGAAACAAGCTCTCCATTCAATGTGGTATCATCCAAGCTAATGAAGAAGCTTAAGCTGGCCCCTGACCTCAACTACAATCAATCATATGGTACTGCTGACATGGCTCAAACTTGAGCCATTGGTGCCTACTCTGCCCTGACCATGAAGTTTGGAAAACTCCTCATTGTGTCCCTTACTGTTATCCTAGAGAACAAAAGCTATTATTTTCAAGTTGGTAAGCAATTCCTCCAAGAATATAATAGAATTGTAAACCTTTGAGATGGATACCTATTTCTCTTAGGATATGAGGTCCCTCTGATTTTTGAATAACCACCACGTCACCTGGGCAAACGCCTTAAGACTTGTGTGCTTGAATACCCCACAGGTATCTTCTTGATCAAGTACAGAACTCATTCCTCCTATATGTGTTCCCTCCTCCTTCCTGTCCTACATAGGAAGTTGTGCCTCTTCTTTCTCCTGTAGCTGTCACCATGCCTCCAGGCTTTCAAGTGATTATAGACTCTCAGATATCTTACAAACTTCCTGAAAATTCATCTCTGGAGTATATTCTCCTGAATCTCTAAGCCGCAAGGAGCCTCAATTATGCCCAGGGATCCTAGATTGGACTCATAAGGATCCTATACAGCTGTTGCTAGCTAAACGCTTATTGCTTTGCCTATGCAGGTATCTTGGGCTTAAGTTGTAGGGCATGGTTGCATATTAGGAGCATAACAGGTGGCATCCCTCTTCATTTTAGAACCTTCAGTGACTTTAATCTACCTGAGGGAGACCCTCAGGTTCTCTCCCTGTTCACTGCTGCCAACTTCCCACAACTGTCACCTATCCAGCAGAAAGATGTATTAGAGCTGCTTGACCAGTTCAATGACATATTTGCTTTTTAGCCCAATGACTATGGCCTAGTAAAAGGGATCATTCACCAGATTGATACAGGTGATGCTCCCCCCTTCTGTGCCAAGCCTTACTGTTGCAGTAGGATAGAGGACGCCCAGGTTTCTAACATAATTAAAAAACTATTGGATGCTGGGCTTTTGCTCTCTCTCAGAGCCCTTGGGTTTCCCCCTTATTAATCCTCAAGAAGAAGGACAGAGGGCACTGCATTGTGATGGATTACTGCTGCCTAAACTTGCTCACAAAAAAGGACTCATACCCTTTTCCTAGGATCAATGATGCTCTCAGACAATTAGGAGGCTGGAAATTTTTCTTGCTATGGACTTAGCTTCTGGATACTGGCAGGTTGACTTGTCTCCAGAAGACCAGGAAAGGCTTCCCTCATCACTTCAGAAGGCCTCTACAAACCCACTCAAATGCCCCAAGGACTCTGCAATGCCCCAGCTATATTTCAAAGAGCTATGGACTCTATTCTATAAGACCTGAAGCTCTCCTGTGTCCTCATATATCTTGATGATATCACTGTGTTCATCTCCACTTTTACCAATAATTTGGACCATCTCAAGGCTGTCTTCATCAAGACTTGAGAAGCTGTCTTAAAGCTCAATCCTCTAAATGCTCCTTCTTTAAAGAGCAACTCAAATTCTTGGGCCATGAGGTCACTCAGACTGGAATATGCCCCATAAATAATAAGGTGGAAGCCATCAAAAAGATACTGCCCCCCACAAATCTTTGTGAGGTCCAAGATTTCCTTGGTATTATGGGGTATTATTGACAGTTCATCCCTGATTTTGCTTAATTGAGCAAACCCCTTGTCTAAATCCTTCACAATGTACCCTTTGAGTGGACTGATAGCCAACAGTAATCCTTTGAAGTGCTGAAGGCCAAGTTTAAAGAGGCTTCCATCCTAGTATAGCCTGATTATAAAAAGGAGCTCATCTTGTACACTGAAGCCAGTGTAGTAGCTGTTGGTACCATCTTAACCCAGCTTGACAATAAGGGCATAGATTTACCCATGGTCTATTCTTTGCAAGTCCTCAACAAGCATAAGAAGAACTATAGCTTCACTAAAAAGGAATGTCTAGAAGTTTTATATGCATTGAAACAGTTCTGGCACTATATTTACAGTACCCACTTTACTGTAGTCACAGAACATACATCCCTTAAGTGTCTACAGCATTTAAAAGAGCCTGCAGGTCAATTAGCATGTTGGGCTCTGCACTTGCAAGGATAAATATTTTACTGTGGTAAACCGTCCTGATGCGCAACATCAGAGTACTGATGGATTGTCAAGGATCCCTATATTAGCTATTCATCTGTAGACGCTGATTGCCTATATTAACTAATAGGGTACCCTGATTCCTGGATCATTGAGCCAGAAGACATACAATTTGCATTACAGACCCTATCCAAGGATACTGTAATTTGAGATAGACAACTTTCAAGAAAGTCAACAACACTTATCTGCCCTATGTTTGCCCTAGTATGATAATAGCTATTATTCTCCAAGTTCACATTTCTACTGGGAATTGAGGTATAGCAAAAACTCATGACTGGTAGTGCAAGAACTTCTATTGGAAAAACATGCACCTCTTAATCCCTGACGTCCTTGCCTCCTCTCATTCTTGTCAACTCCAACGGCCTTGACCTTCCCAACATCAATTCAAGCTCATCCCCCCTAAGCATGCCTTCCACACTGTGAGTATTGATGCTATTGGGCCTCTTCTTGTTCTAGGTCTGTGTTTTGATTCATTTGGTAGCTGTAGATCATTTTAGTAAATGGGTTGAAGCCAGAGCTATAAAGGATATAACTGCCAAGACCACTGCTAATTTCTTGTTGCAATATATCTTTTACTGTCATGGCTGCCCTCAAGTCCTGCTTTCTGACAATGGCACCAACTTTAATGCTTTCCTTATCATGTCTCTTATAGAAGCTATGGGTACCAACCCATCTTTTTCTGCACTGTATAACCCATCAACCAATGGAACTGTTGAACAAGTAAATCCCTGCCTGTTATCCATAGTGAGGAAACTCACCCTCTCTGATGCCGCCAATTGGGATATGTTCCTTCCTGCTGCTCTCTTTATGTATCAACTAAGTAGATACCAAGTGACTAACCAGTCTCCCTTTGTCATACTGTATAGGCGTGAAGCCACAACTCCTTCAATCTTGGGGGCCCTTTGATTGAAGTTGATGTGTTTATCAATCCTGAATCTCATGTCAAAGACTTGACTAATTATATCATTGACATTCAGGCAACAGCATATTAAACTGTCTATAAAGTCAAGGCTTTAGCTCTTGCCATCTAATGCTGTCAGGGCCCCCCTCCTTGAGTACCAAATAGGTGTCCTAGTCTTCTACTATCAGAAATGTAATGGGGGTAGAGCCCATAAGCTTAACTCCCTCTGGGTTGGACCTTGTTAAGCTACCTTCAAGAAGGGTGTAAAGTATACCGTAAAGCTGCTGTCATTTGGCCATCCTTTTTCCTGATTTCATTCCATATTCCTCCGCAAATATCAACTCCCTGTGTTTAATCTTGAGGGAGGAGATGTTGTAAATTGCACCATTGATGCTATTTTGATATGGCTTTTGAATAGTGATATGTGCAAAGATTTGGTTGGTTTTGCTTTAGACTTTGGATATCCCTTGCCTTCTATAAATGGGTCTGTTTCAATATTCACCCATTCTGGAATACCATACCTGCCCTTTTCTGATCCTGGTATGACCTCATCCCAATGTGACCCCCTTGACCACTTTGTCTACCTAATGAGTGATCATTGACCCTTGTCTACTATTTAAGTAGAATAATTTCTCCTAAAAAACAAGTTTATCCACATTTTTGTTGGCTTTAATATTCTTCAAGCTTTTTTCCCCCTTTTTGCCAAAAGGAATTCCTCACCTTGTAATCCAGGAAATTAAGGTATGTGCTTTGAATTTTGCCCTGAAGACTAACCCAAGGCTAGCTTTGAGCCTCAAATCTTTTGTTATAAAGATTTCCTGCTGTGTCCTCTTGGATGTTGTCCCCTGGAGCCAAACACAACAGCTACTTAAATTGAATTTTGAAAACTACAAGTACTACAAACCAGCCAATTGGAATGGGCGTATATGTGGTGTCTTTGTTCTTGGCTCAGACCAGACACGCCTCAGTTATGGCACCCAGTTTAACTTAATGAATTAAGTCTGTTAGAAATAAGACATGTCTTTGTTTACAAATTGGCACGTCAACTTGTGGTCACTCTAGCACCTGAGAACCCAGTGGTCTGGTTCTAGAGTGACCACAAATTGGTGTGTCAATTTGCAAACAAAGACATGTCTTATTTCCAACAGGCTTATTTCATTAATTTAAACTGGTTGCACTAACTGAGGTGTGTATGGTCTAATCCAAGCACAAAGACACCACATGTAAACCCCATTCTAATTGAATGGTTGGTACAATACACCATCTTTAAAACAGCGTCTCAAAAAACGCTATCTCAAAATACGCCATCTCAATTTTTAGCTATCTTAATTTTATAGTAAAAACGCCATTTTGATTTTTTGCATTACAACTAAGAAAAACAACTTTAAAATTTTATTTTTTTAACTCCAAAAAATCCAAATTATCTCAAAAAAAATTAAAAAAACATTACTAGGCTTAAAAAAGCCTCAGGATTACAATTATGCAATAAAAATTGGGGTCAATTAAAAGTAACAAGGCTGTGCAAAGCCCAAAAGCCAAAATATACACAAAAACAACCATTTTTATCTATTTTAAATATGATCTATACTTTAAAATAAGCAGATAGTTGTAAAAAAACTAAATAAAATTAAAAGAATGATAAAAGTAAAGGAAATAAGAGAGAAATATAAAGTGGCGTTTATTGGAAAATGGCTCAAACATTAGTAAAAAGAGCAACTGAGATAGCTTGGATATTACAAGCTTTCTATCCTTAAGATAGTATGCAAGAAAAAAATTTCTGATCTCTGTGTACTTTTTAACTTCATTAGTCTGCTTGGGTGGTTGTCCTTAGTCTTCATGCCGGTCTTAAAGAGGCAGGCAGTGCAAGAGAGGGGGCTGAACTAACTAAGTTTGGCTCCCATCTGGGAGGAAGGATCCACCAGAACACCATTCAGTGCAAGACTGGTATGGCTGCTTGAAGCGGTATCCATAGAGAGGACACAGCAGATAGTGGGGGGAAATAGGAGTCCAAACCCATCAAAATCATCTCACCAAGTAGCCAGGGAGCGCGCTTGGGTCTGAGCTCTTTTCCATCTAAGTCTTCCTCTGAGATCAGTGGTACCAGGATCTCCAAGGGAGGAGAAGAGAGGGGGGTTGGGCTGGGGGTCACAAGTGGGACTGGGCCAAGGGCAGTGAGCTTGAGGTTGTCACAAGTCAAGCTTCTCACAATGTTCTCACTGGTGGCAAGGATATCCTGGGCCTTTCTGGGGATGTCCTCAAATATGTGCATGATCTGATCAGGATTGCTGCTAACATGGTGAAATGAATGGGAACTACAACCCCAAAGATCTGGGGAGGTGCACCATACCATCACCAAGGCAGGTGCCAGGGTAAAAACAACAAACTTGGCAAGAGGGACCAACATTTTACTTGGGTCTAAAACAGAACCCATAAAATAGAAATTTGTTTCTTTAGTTTTGTGTTTTCAAAAGCAACCAAAAGGGGCAAGGACAAGCAACAAAATCTGATAAAGACAGGGAGGAACCAAAGAACAAAAACTGCAGGATGTAGGGACTTTGAAAGCGTGTTTAGAAGCTTTGAAGCGTATAAGAGGTAGTAACTGAAGAAAAAGCAAAAGAGGGATGAAGTCAAACATGAAATAGGTAATTATATTGATTGAATCACTAATTTTTAAGTTTGATTTGTTTTCTTTTAAAGAAAAAGCAACAAGCCATATTGTCAACGTTAACAATGTATATGGGGCTTTGGAAGGACGCTTGGAGGCCCAGGAGCAAAGGAAGAAGGTAAGGAAAAAGAAAACCAATACTAAAACTTTAGAAAAATCAAAAGGGACCAAAAAGGGGACCCATAAGACAACCAAAAATTTTAAGTTGAAAATTTTCAAACTTCAATTGTAAGAATGAGCAAGCAGGGGACCAAAAGTCTCCTGTCCTGCTTTAAGGGTGGGATTCAAAATTCAAGGTCACCTGACCCAGGGGATTGGATTCAATTGGCTTCAAGAGAATGTTTGCCATGAAGATCCAGCAAGCTGGAGGGTTTTATAATAATTTCCAACTCAAAATCTGATTGGCTGGTTTCAAATGAATGTTGCAGCTCACCATTCAATCCAGTTGGGTTGGAAATTAATGATTTAGCAGTAGTGCAACCTGATTGTTTAGACTTAATTAATTTTAAGTGCGGTCAAGCCCAAGCCAAAAAATAGTCCAAATTAATCAGGGATTCCTCCTAAGTAGGAACAGAGTTCCAAACGTCAACATTTGCTGCCTGGGAAGGGTATGCCAACACAAACCTCTAATCAACCCTATGAGCTAAATCTTCAAGAGAGTTAAGGGGCTTGGCTGGCTTGGCTGGCTTCTGAGCATATTTTTTGTGCGGCTTGGGAAGATTGTCCTATCCAAGACTTAAGGGGATGATGACTTTATAGGCAGAGATGGCCGGCTGTGTTTTTAGATGCACCATTATCTTGTTGAATTTGGGCTTCTGAACCCTGACCCTTGTAGCAAACTGGCTATGCCACCCTTCAAGGGAAGAGGTTGTTTTGATTAGGCTGTCTTTTACCTGCTTATAGCAGTTCCATTGGATTGAGTCACCACTTTTTCTGATGTGGTGTGTTCCCTGAAAAATATCAACCCATTGAGTTTCAAAATACTCAATGAAAGGCACAAAAACTGTCTGGTTGTGTCAAGCCCTGTCTTAAAAGACAGGCTCTTTGATTATTTTCTTTTCTTTTTTTTGCTTTGGTTTGATCTTTCTTTAATTAATATTAAAATTTTATAATCAAAAGTTAATAATTAAGTAGTCTAATACAATACCCTTTTTTCAATTCACATTCATATTGTCTTTGTTGTTGTTGTTCTTTACATAGCTATTTAAAAAGAGCTTATATTTCAGGCTTTAAATTTGAAGACTTTTAAATTCAAATTGACTTTTTGCAACTCCTGTTACATAATTGCTCGCTCTTCTCCATCCTATGTTGCTGATTTCTGGCTATTCTGTTGCTTCAATTCCCCTTCTACCCCAGGTTCTTGAACAGTTTTTATCCAGTTGCTCCTTTTTTTGGCTGTTTTCCTCCTTGTCTATCATTATGAACTGAGAACAACACGCCTCTATAATAAAGAACTTGTGAGGAGTAGGCATTAAGCCAAAATTCTAAGTGATTTCTTACCTTCAATCTTTATCAATTTTTAAACTTCAGATCTTTAATTTTAGGGATTTCAATTTTTAGTAATTCATTCTAAGTTTTCTTCTTTTCTTTTTTCTTAGTTAAATAAATGGAAATTTTAAAACAACAAGCCTTAGGCTTGTTGTATTCATTATTTTCCCTTAAGAAATTTTTTAACAGTCACATGTACCAGTTTGCTGATAGAGAATATCCCAATATAGACATTCCTTTGGTTAATAATTATTCATTATAAAACCCTGTTTTATCTTTTTTGTTTAGGTTTCTTACATTCTATCACTCCTTTTGGAACCCAGTACAAGTTTTTAGCAGGATTCTGTAAATTTATATTACAGACTGTACCTACCTTTTTATACCTTCTGAATCTTAACCCTAATTATTTACACACTTTAGTTTATAATCTTACACCATTATGGGCAATACCTTACATTATTTTGGCTTCTTCTGGGATTGACTCAGGCAATACTTTTTCAATTTTTTATCATTTTTTAGCCTTGTTTTCTCTATTATTATTGTAACCTTGTTATCTCTAGTTGTTTTTTTACCTGTTTAGTTATATAATAAGGTTTTTTGTAATAAAGAAGGACATACTCCTACTTCCTACACCAACTAAACAGTAGTTCTTGATACCTTAGCTCATAGTTCACCACCCCTAGTATTTTTAACACTTTTGCTTATGTGCAGGCACGCTTTACTGCTTACAGATTTGAGTTCTCTACTAACTCCCAGAAGGCCCTTTACCTTGCAGAGAAACTCCTGGTCACTATGGAGATTTTTTTAGTTCTCCCTCATTATGCAACCCAAGTATCCTCTGAAACTATGATCTCTTTGTCAGTTCCCTTCTATCCTTCACTTGAGAAGACAAAGAGTCATCTACATACTCTACTTCCCAATTTGCAGGCCTCACACAAGGATTGCTTCCACTTGGCAAATACAACCAGAAGTTTTTCTCCCTCCAGTCAAGACTATGAGCCTCTGATACTGAGACTTGAAGCTTCTACAAGATATACCTCAATAAGTTGCTCCAGGTTTTTTTGGTCCACTACAACCTTCCTGGTGAATTAGAGCTCCTTATCATATAGGTGTTTAAGTGGAACCAAAAATTTCTTTCATCAAAAACCCATTCTCCTTCCAACCTATCCCCTGCAGCCAGGTTGTTTGTACCAGACAAGGTACCTTTTCCCTTGATACCTCCACCTGACACCAAGCCAAAGGCTGGAGGAGAGGTTTGCCTCACTGCCAACAAAGTCCTCAGAAGAAGGAACAATAACCTCTTCTCCTACTGTGGATCAAAAGACCACCTTCTATCAGCCTGCCCTCTCTCCAAGTGTTCCCCTGTTATTTAACAAGACCTCCACTATCACCTTGCTTTCTCTTAGCAACACTTCCAAGTCACCTACTGTCTTAGTAACTATTCATGGGCCTTTGGGGAAAATCAAGGTCCTTGCTCTTCCTGATACTGATATTGATGCCAATTTCATTGAAGAGAAACTTGCTAACCTAATTGGTCTTCCCACTTTTGGATTGCTTGATGTTAAGGTGGAAAATAGCACCCTCCCTGGTGTCACACCTATCCTCCAACTTGTCAATATTGACTTGGAGGGCTCTCCATTCTGCAACATGTGTAACTCCTCTCCTAACTTATCCTTCCTTTCATCCTTGGATTCCCTTGGCTGAGAGAGTCCTTTCTTAACTTTGATCACCAAAACAACAAGATTTTATTTACTTGCAATGACGTTATTAAATCACTACCTCTTGTATCTGGGACTCTTTGCCCAATTCCCTCCAAACTCAACCTGACTACCTTATCTAGTACAATCCTGGCTTCTTTTTCTGCTAAAAATAAGGATGGATTACCTTGTTGTTACTAAAACTTCAGGGATTTGTTTAGAGAAGAAGAATGCAACTTGCTACCTCCTCCTAGGCCCTACAATATCCAGATAAACCTTAAACCAGGCACCACTCCTCCCTGGGGAAGACTTATTCCCCTCTATGACTCAGATAACACCCTACTGAATAGCTACATCAATGAAGAACTCTCCAAGGGTTTCATCTCTCAAAACCACGTCTCCATGTTTGTCTCCATCTTCTTTGTCAGTAAATCAGATGGCTCCAAGCGCTCTTGTGTAAAATATAGAGCACTCAATGAGATCACAATCAAAGATAGATGCCCTATTCCTTCTGCTGAGGCTTTGATCAATTGCCTCACTGGTAGCTGTGTATACACTAAAATTGACCTCTGATGCGCTTTCAACCAGGTCAGAGTCTCTCCTGGCCATAAATGAAAGACCGTGTTCTATACCCCATTTAGGTTGGATGAGTACAATGCTATGCCCTTTGGATTAAGTAACGCTCCGTCAAACTTTCAGGTCTAAATGAATAAGGCACTTCTTCCCTTCATCAATGAGTTTGTTGCTGTCTATCTTGCCAATATTCTCATATACTCCTCCTCCCTCACTGATCACATGGCCCATGTCCACCAGGTCCTCCAGAGACTTCAAGAATACAATCTATTTTCAAGATCTTCAAAGTTCTCATTCTTCTGCACTGAGGTCAATTTCCTTGGATAAGTTGTCACTCAAAACAGTTTGTTTTCTCTCCTAGCAAGGTGGATGCTATCCAGAACTGGCCTGTTTCCAAAACTTGCTCACAACTTTGTGGTTTCCTTGGATTGACAAACTATTGTCCTAAGTTAATGGAAAATTTTCTTCTCTAGTTTTTCCTCTCACTACTCTTACTTCTCCCTCCATCCCTTTTGTCTGGACACCTGAGGCCCAGATTGCTTTTGATGCTACTAAGGCCGCCTTTGTCTCCACTCCTGTTCTCCTGATGCCTGATCCTTTCAAATCCTTCTTGGTTGAGACTGATGCCAGCAACTATGCCATTGGTGGTGCTCTCCTTCAGCTTGGGAGGATAATGATGCAATACCCTGTTGCATACTTCTTGCAAAAACACCTTCCAGGTGAACAAAACTACCCCGTACACAACAAGAAATGTCTTGCCATCATCAAAACACTCAAGCATTGGCGTTGCTATCTTGAGGGACTTGACGAGCCTTTCCTCATTTACACAGATCATAAGAACTTGCTTTACTTCACCAAGTCACGCTGCATTTCCCAAAGATACGCTAGATGGGTACTGGAACTATCAAATTTCTGTTTCAAACTCATATACAAGAAGGTTATACTTAATACCCTCCCCAACGCACTTAGTTGCCACCTGCTACTGTCTGATATTGACAAATACTACAAAATCCTCAACACCAAGATTTTTCTTCCTCCCAAGAGTTTCCTCAAACTAAAAGTTATCATTACTACAGCTCCTGACATAATGAAGCAAATCCACAAATCCCAGCTTTCTGACAAGGTCTTGTCCCTGATTATTGGCGCTCTTATAAACAATGAGACAGTCACAAACCCTTCTTTCTCTCTGCTAGATGGTGTGTTATACTTCAAAAACCTTTTGGTAGTCTCCTCTATGGACCTTCAACAGCTATTAACCATCATGTTCCATGATTCCCTTGCTGCAGGCCACTCTGGCTATAAGAAAACTCTTTCTAAACTCTGCAATCACTTCTGGTGGCCAAAGATGTCCACTTTTGTCAAGTCATATGTCAGTAGTTTCCTTGTTTGCCAAAGAAGCAAAAATTCCACTCAGAAACCTGTGGGTCTTCTATGTCCCCTTCTAGTTCCTGAGGGTCCTTGGCAGTATGTCTTCTTGGATTACATTGTCCAGCTTCCTCAGTATGAGGGTTTGATGCCATACTGGTCATTGTAGACATATTCTCAAGCCAAGCTATTTTTTCTCCTTGTAATTCCAACATTATTGCAAATCAGACTGCTTCCCTGTTTGTTAAACATGTCTTTATCCACCACAATACCCCAAGAGATATTGTTTCCAACCGTGGACCACAATTTCTTTCCCTGTTATGGAAGGAGCTTGACCCAGCTAGGCGTTCACCTCTCTCTTAGCACTTTCTACCATCCTTAGTCTGATGGGCAGACTAAAAGTACAAACCAGACACTAGAATGCTTCCTGTGCTGTTTTTCCAATGAACAACAAGACAATTGGAATTCTCAATTACCTTTAGCCCAGTATTCTTACAATGCTACTCCCCTTTCCTCTACCAAGATGACTCTGTTCATGGAAAATTCAGGCTATACTCCTGCCTTTATTCCTTCAGGTATCTCCTCTGTCTGCTCCCTTTCAGACAAGGAATACCTGGTCCAGATACAACTCATCCAGGATTCCTTAAGGAAGAATTGCTCTAAGGCTATTGAGGTTTACAAGGTCCAGACTGACTATCACTATCAGGAAGGAAAGAACATCCAAGTCAACAACCTTGTTTAACTTAATACAAAGAATCTTCCTATCAGATGGCCCTCCTGTAAGCTTGGTTCCAATTCATAGGACCTTTTCTCTTAACTGAAAGGGTTGGAAAGGTAGCATAATGCATTCAGCTTTCCCCAGAGTATTGCATTCAATACGTCTTCCATGCTTCCCTTCTCAAGCTCCAGACTATTCCTCCCCCTTCTCATCAGAAAAAGAAAACAGCTTCTCCTCATATGGTTGAAGGAACTCCTGAGTATGAGGTTGAAACCATTATCAACCATTGTTATCACTACAGTAAACTCTAATACCTTGTTCTTTGGAAAGGATATCCTGTTGAGGAGAGTTCTTGGGAGCCTTTTTCTAACCTTGCAAACTGACCTGAGGCCCCCATTCCTTATATCCAAGCGCATCCTGAACTTGGATCTGGAGGGGGTAATGTCATGCCTTTCCCCAAAGGGCAGGCTCTTTGATTGTTTTATTTTCTTATTTTTTCTTTGGTTTGATCTTTCTTTATTTAATATTGAAATTTTAAAATCAAAAGTTAATAATTAAGTAGTCTAAGTTAGTTACCTTGTTTTTTTACATCAATTTGTATTTGAATTGCTGTTGTCTTCTTCTTTCTTCTAGCTATTCTATTAGCTTAATATTTTCTACTTGAAATTAGAGAATTTTACTTTTTGCTCATCTTTTCAAAACTCCTGGTTACATCATTGTTTTTCCCCAGTGTCACGTTGTTGATCTGTGGTTCCTACTGGACTTCTTTTCCCCTTCTCCTCCAGGTTCTTTTACAACTTCTCCAGTTGCTCCTGTCCTTGGCTGTTCTTTCTCCTCTGCCTATCACGTCAACTGATTGAAGCCTCTTCTATAAATAAAGAGCTTTTTAATAGTAGGCTTTAAGCCAAAATTCTAAGTTATTTCTTACCTTTAATCTTTATCAATTTTTAAACTTCAGATCTTTAATTTTAGGTATTTTAATTTTTAGTAATTCATTCTAAGTTTTCTTCTTTTCTTTTTCTTAGTTAAATAAATAGAAGTTTTAAAACAACAAGCCTTAGGCTTGTTTTATCCATTATTTTCCCTTAAGGAATCTTTTAATAGTTACATGTATCATTTTGCTGATGGATAATATCCCAATATAGACATTCCCTTGGTTACTAATTTTTCATTATTAAATACCCTGTTTTATCTTTTTTTTTGGCATTATTAAATTATATCACTCCTTTTGTAACTCATTACAAGTTTTTAGCATGATTCTGTAAAGTTATATTACAGACTGTACCTACCTTTTTATACCTTCTGAATCTTAATCCTAATGCTTTACACGCTTTAGTTTATAACCTTGCACCATTATGGGCAAGACCTTACAGGCTGGCTATGATATATGGGTGACATAGAAGGTGTCCTAGAAGATATTTATATCCTCCTTTCTTACTAAGACAAGGGCAGCAAAGCAATTGAAGACATCATTGACCTCTTTTGAGCCTTCTGCATTGACAAGCTCATGCAGATCTGAGCATTTTTGAAGGCGGCAGCAGAGTACCTGCCAAAAGTGAAAATAGCATCCCTAGGGGAAGCTCTTGAAGACTTTTATAAAGGCATTTGCCTGAGCCTGTTCAAAATCCACTACCAGATATTCCTGATAGGGAAGACTTTCTGCCTGCTTTTTGGTTGGGGTGGCTTCTCCTTCCTGGGACTAGCCTTCTTTTTGCGCCATCTAGTCTCTTTTGGATCCTCTTTAATGGTTGGGAGGACCTCATCCAACTTGGCCTTCAAAATTAAAAGAGCACAGACATAAGTTTCCTGCTTTTTATTTGGGAAGGAAAAAAAGACCAGGGAAAGAACTAGATTTCTCACCTGCCTGTGAATGTTCCAAAGCTGGCTAAATAGCTTTGGGCAGGTGGAGAAAGTTCTATCTGCAAGCCAGATCTTGCAGTTGAGAAGGTTGCAGAGATCCTGGGAGGTAGCAAAGCAAATAATTTGCTCATGGGCATGTTGCCTGTCATTGTGGAGGAATTTTTCTCCATGCTGAGAAAGCTTCTGCTCCTCAGTTAGAATCAACTAACCAATTGATGTAGCACTGACGCCTTCAGTGCTCAGAGCATACCTCTGATTGGTGAGGTATCTCTGCAATTTAGTGGAACCACCAACAGCAGCAAGTTGGGAGTCATTGAGATTTAGAAGGGCATCATTCACTACCTCAGTGGAGGTTTGATCCCTGGTGATTGGGATAACCTGGCAAAGAAACCAGCGGATCAGTTGGTATATGGGATCAAAGGCTTGGCGCAGTCATGGCCTACAGTTAATGCCTTGAATCTTGTAAACCCATAAGTGGTGAGCCTTGCTGGGCACCCAACGTTATCACATTTGTAGTGATGCTGGGGTATTGCTTTCTTCTTGTTGTTACAGCTGAATCTTTACCCTTTATATAAATCAAGCACCCCCCTTCTTGGTCATAATTGTGTAGCTGGTAGGGTATGTGGTGGGCACAGCAAAGGTGCCATTTTTATTGCAGATATTATGCACAGTGTTAAAATCCCAGAGCACATTTGGCTTATCAACAGGAGCACCAGGATCAGGATTCTGCTCCTCTTCCTCTTCAAGCTCTGAGGTGAGATCAGAGTGGCGGTTGAAGCTGAATAACTTCTCCTATGGATCAGAAGGGGAGTAAACAAATGAAGAGTGAGGAGAGATAGGACTGTTTCCCTCTGGTTCAGGTGATGGAGTTAGGGTCCTGATGTCAGGAATATTCCTGAGAACACCTTGTGTCAAGATAAACTTTTTGGCACAATTGGGCTCAAAGAGCAAAATAAAAAATTGCAGCAGTCCCCCCTGAGGGAGAAACGCCCGCAAAACATCTGGTCAAAGAATCAGAAATTAAAAAATTGAATTTTGGAAAAAACAGGTTTTATATCCCGGCCGCAGACCATGCGGCTGGCCAGCTGAGGACAACACACCCCCCCACAACAGGACTGTGCACCCCTGCCAAATGGGGTAATTGCCTAATTGGGAACCCCCAAAAGGCAATTTCCCCAAGCCCAAAAATGGGGGGAACTGCTGCCCAGATTTGGAACCTACCAAATTTGGAGGGGGCTTACAAGATGCCCAGCATGACAATTAATGCATCAACTACAAAAGTTGAAAGTGATTGCATGAAAGTACCTGAAAAATCTCCAAAGTCATGCAATGCCAAGATTAAAAATTCATTATCTGCCAATCCATTCCTATCCCACTCCCAAAAGTGAATTCCAGACAACACAGAGTGTTTGGGGTTCCCTGTCCAATATTTTGCACTATTAATGCCCCACAAGGATGATAGTATATAATAAAGTCAAATCACTTGATGATAGTTTGTGCTGTTATTGAGTGAAATTACCCCTCAATAGCATCACATAAATCAATTCAAAAACTTCACCTATAAGAAGTTAAACAAGACACTAAGCTTTGTCTGCCCTTCCCCAGGATCAGAAGATGAATCACCTAATCTTCTCAGCTGTCCTCACAGCATGCCTAGGGATTAGGGGCCACCAATATAACCAACAACATGGGCCATTCAACAAACCACCTGGTGAGTATTACTAAAAGGAGCCAGCGCAGCTCAACTCCTCCGAGCAGTACTCCTGGCCCACGCTGGTATTGCCCCACTCCACCCAGTCCATAGCCATATACACCTGTATATACTATGTACTCACATATTTTGCTGGTAATTTTGGATGCTATAACGTGCATGCCAAAGTCTTTTGATTGATGATGACAGTCTATCCACTTGTGACGGCGCTCACAGGCTTCCAAGTTGCCAACTTGGTCCCTTATTTTGCTAGAATACTTCCCCAATTGTTGGGTCTTTACACTTAAGGGGGAGCTTATGCCTTAGAAGGCTGCTTCTTTGGAGTAGTCTTGGCTTTGTTGGCCTTGGGAGGAGTGGCCTTGGATGCAGCTTTATTAATTGACTTGGGAGGCATCTAAAAGTGGATTAGTATCAAAATATGAGAAATTTGGGGGTTGTTTTTAAATAAAAAAATGAGAATATTTTAGGTATATAAAATTAGCTATTATTTTTACATATTCTTGTAGAAAATTTCTTGAAATATATAATATCAATGTTTCAATGTTTGTTGTTTTGTAAAAATAAAATTTTCATAGTAACACAAGTAGGCAAAACTTTGAGTTTTGACTGAAAACTTGCAGTCAAAATGGCATTTTCAAAGTGACATAATTGAGGTGCCATAGCTCAAGAATTTAGTGTTTTTTGACTTTTTTATATTAAATTAACAAATTTCTAGTGGAGCTACCTCAACTGGGCCAAAGAGTAAAACTTGAATTTCACAAAAAAAATAGCTTATAAAACAGGGGTTGAAAAGTACCCAGTTAATTAGATGAGGCCAAAAATATATATCTGCAAAGCTTCAGGAAATTTCTTAATTTCATTAATATTGTTTTTGACATGAAAATGTACTTTTGAAAAGTGGAAAGCAATAATTTGTGGTGAAGGAATTGATATAGCGTAGCCTTACGTCATATGTAATTTTCCCTTATTTTCTCCTATCTATTGTGTGCATCAAATCTATTGGGTGATATGAAACTCAGTGGAATTTGAAGTGACATAAATTGAAGTGATTTAATCACCCCCTTTCATATTAAAATCACTATTAAGATATTTTATTAAGAGATTGCTTATCAATGTATCCATGTATAATAAAGTTATAAATTTACATATAAAAAGTGATTTTTTACCCAGCAATGACAATCACTAGTAGCACTATCATAATGGCATTATTTTAGGTTGTTCTTAGTATAAGTGTCTTGGATTAATACTATAGGAACATCTTCTGGCACTATATAACAGGCTTTATTATAGTTTGGGAATAAGCTTATTTTAGTTAAAGATAAATATTGTGATTAAAAATGAGGTAAAGTCAAGATGGCGTAAACACGCCCCACACTAAGTGATTTCATATGTAAATAAAGTTAGCAAAATAAGATTTAATTAATATGACTCAAAGTGACAAAAAGAGATGGTGTAAAATTGAGATGCCACATTATAAAAGTATATGTAAATTTTAACTATTTTATTAATTATTTTATTTTTTGTGATTTAAAATCACTAACACAAAAAACACCATCTCAAATTAAATTTGAGATGCTGTAGTTTGAAGTGCCATTTTTGAAATGACATATACTACCAACTGGTTTGTAGCACTTGTAGTTTTCAAAATTCACTTTATTGTAGCGCTTCAAATATATTAAAGATAATAGAAAACAATTTAGTTAATAATTATTAAAGCAGCCAAATTTTAAATTGTGTATAGTAAAAATTAATCCACACTGTATTTAAATGTAAATTATTTATTATAACTATAAAAATACATAAACTTTAAACCAATATAAAATTTTAAAAAAAATATTGGGGGGAAAGTTTTATTGGGGGAATGGGACTGGGCAGTGCAAACTAGTTGGCAGGCTGGATTGAGGGGGGAGGACTTGATTGGCTGGTGGGGTTAGTGCTGGTCACCTTGTAAGATTGGATGGGGACTAGGGAGGCTGGAGTACCCAGTGGTAATTGAGTGCTTTATTGGCTTGGATTAATTGATTGTACATGACATCATATTCCAACTTGGGGAAGACAGTGATTTGCTTTTACAGTAGGGAATCACAAGGTGGAAGCTGGAGATCCTTTGGTAATTGGCTGTTGCCAAGAGCATTAAAGGCCATCTTTGTAAACATGACAGCAATCTTCTGATGAAGAAATAGTACTGAGGGGTTGTTGGCTACACTAACCACCCAGCTGAAGGTTGTGGGGTTGCGCCCACAGGGGATGTCTCTAATGTTAAAGAACAACACAGCATCCAGGTAAATATCAGCATGCTTGGCAGGGAAAGTTGAGATGTTGTGGCTGTCTGCTTTTATTTTCTTGGAGGCCACCTCAGTGCACTCCATTTGGTGGCTTGGAAAAAATTTGAGGCTGGCTTTAGCCAAGCTCCAGGTGGCAATCAGGTCAGAGAGGAATTTCCCGTACCAGTAACCATTGGTGTAACTGGTTGAATTCTGGTAAATTGCAGTCCCTTTGGGGGAAACTGCAAGGAATGCACCAATCACACTCCCCTCTGGCTCCTTCTTTTTGCTCTTGGGAGCTTTCTTTTAACTCAAAGTGCCATAATCATGGAACTACAATGACAATTTATAATAGGATATAAATATAACATTATCCAAAATAGAGGACAGGCAGTGGGTGATGGTGGTACTAATTGCACGGTCATAGGGCAAATAAGACCCATCATCTGACTGATTGGCTTTCCTATTGGCCAGAATCAGAACACTGACTACAAGCTCATGCATCCAGTGCTGTGCTGTGTGGCTGGCAATGAATATGCCCTGGAGCCTGAGTAGGCAAAATACCTCAGTCAATTGGAGGGATGGGTCATGTTGCAGAAGTTCAAGCACAATAAATACACCTCCTTGATCTGAGAGTTGACCTGCTTCTTTGTCTTCTTGCCCAGCTTTGCACCACCTCTCTTCAAGAGGGCTCAGAACTCACGCTTAACCACTGCTTTAGTAAATTGAAACAAATTGGCTATTTCAGAAAAATTAACGCCATTCTGCTTGAGGGTCACAATCTCCTCAATCACCTCATTGCTTATTATTTAACGTTTTTGGCAGGCTTGAGGAATAAGAGTAAACAGATTAGGCAGGGAAATATTTGATTGGCCTAAATTCTCAAGTGATGATTGGATAGGGTTGGAGGGGGCCACAGTTTCCCAGTCTCCAAAATGTGGCACAGGCGCAGGTTGGGCCTGGTCTTAGGGAGCACCATATTGGCTATCAGAAAAGCCACCCATGGATGGGCCTGGTGACACATACAACTCACCCTCCTCACAGCTTGCATTAAATTTTTTGTACACAGGAAACACAGTGGTTGCAATCCTTAGCTCAGCAGCCTGATATTGGAGTAACTCCTGGTACTGCTCCTCAACAACATCAAAGTTATCTTCACTTGAAAAACTCATACTAACACAAAGCAATAAAAATTCTATTAAAAACATAATAGCAAAGTATTTCCATATTATTAATTTTATTTAGATATGTGCTCCTATTTGAGACATTCTCTCAGACATAAATGATAAAATTTAGAAGCACATACATTAAAAATAATTCTGTAGTTCCCTGGATATATTTTGGTATATTCATTCCTTAAATCCAATATTTCCAATTTGAGTCCCAAAAATAATCAATATTTTCAAAAATAAAATGAGTTGTTTTGTGTTTGAGTTCATCACTTTTGTGACTGAGCCTCATATGTTCTCTGTTTGTATAATATTTGCCACACACTCATAATTAAATTTGATGTATAATTCTTCAGCAAGTGACTGGGTTGTGTGTGTTATAAATTTTAGTTCCATGAAATTGTTATCTCATTTTTGGAATTCAGTATTTGACTCTATTTTTGCTGTGTGGTTGGCTATTTTTGTTTTCTGGCCCTAGATAAATAGAGGCTTTATTGAGTGAATTAATCTTCAACTGCTTCCAATTGAAACTTGTTTTGTGACTGAACCCATGTGTTCTAAACTGACTAATATATGTTTATCTCAACAGGTTTAAAAACTACTGTACCTCCAATTCTACGTTAACACAGAACAATACAATTGGACCAAACACTTACCCATGGCGCAATTTTCATACAATAATCAAGACTTTATTTCTATAGGAAAGTCTCCATTCCATGCTAACTATGGATTTAAACCTACTTGGTACCATCTTCCTGAAGAAGAGTCCAACAACCCCAAAGGACAAGATTGGGTGACTACCATCCATACCACCCAAGAAGAGTGTGCTCAAAACCTGAAACAAGCTGTACAGACCTAAAAAACTTTGTTGACAAGAGGAGAAGCCCTGGACCACCCATAGAAGTTGGGGACATGGTTTATCTCAGTGCAGGGATATCAAGACTACAGCACTATATGCAAGCCTCTGGCCTAGGAAAATAGGACCATGCAGCTTTTCAATGCATATAAGAGGTAGCTTACAGATTAGAGCTCCTGTCTAACTAGAAGATTCATGATTTCTTTCACCAATTGCTATTTTCCAAGAAGAAAGGTACTTCACACCCTCATCAAGGTGCTTGCACTTCTCCTCCCCTGCTCAGATTAAGAAGCTTTCTATATCATGAGGTTGAACAGATCCTAGACCACAAGATGAGATATTGACAACTATACTACTTGATTAAATGGAAAGAATACCTGCCCAAAGAGAATACCTGGGAACCCAAAGCTAAACTTTACAATGCTAGTGTCCTCCTGAGAAAAGTACAAGACTAGGCATCCAGAGTTAAGATGTAAGAGCTCAACTATGGTGGGGGATGATGCCAGGGCTCATAATTGGTCATAAAAACCCCTATATTGCATAGGCTTAATGCCTTCAATTGAGAAATTGTGCAACCAAACAATTGTATTGTTGATCACACTGATTGACCAAAATCAAACCTTAATGCCAAGAAAGGAATTGAACTGTGGTAAAAGCCAAACCTGAGGACAATTAGAAATTGTTTCAACGCCAAGAAAAAAGAATTTAATTGGCCTACACCCTCTGAAATCAAGGAATTGGGACTTGAGTTGCCAAATGACCCTAAAATCTTCTGCCAGTTTCCCAGGGCAAAAATAGTAAAAGGATCCACTTAACTGATAAACCAGGGCCTGTCAATGGAATCCAACTCAAGAATAACTCTTTGACAGCCAATAAGGAGTTGCCAGTAAGTACATTTCAGTTTCCCAGCAAGATAGTGCTGGGAACACTAAAAACCATTCCCTTGTTGTTGGAAATTGTGCCATCAATGCTATTTCAATATTGCCTTTGAATAATGATAGTGCAAAGATTTGGTTGGTTTTTCTTTATACTTTGGATACTCCTTGCCTTCTGTAAATGGGTCTGTCTCAATATTCACCCATTCTGGAATAGCATACCTGCCCTTGTCTGATCCTGGTATGACCTCATCCCAATGTGACCCCCTCAATCACTCTTTCTACCTAATTAGTGATCATTAACCCTTGTCTACTATTTAGGTAGAATCATTTCTCCTAATAAAGACAAGTTTATCCACATTTGTGTTGGCTTTAATATTCTTCAAGCTTTTTCCATTCCTTTTTGCCAAAAGGAATTCCTCACCTTGTAATCCAGGAAATTAAGGTATGTGCCCTTAATTTTGCCCTGAAGGCTAACCCAAGGCTAGCTTTGAACCTCAAATCTTTTTTTATAAATATTTCCTGCTGTGTCCTCCTGGATGTTGTCCCCAGGAGCCAAACACAACAAAATGGTGCTCACTACAGGGGCTGCAAGCCTTGGTTACTCTGTTTTCCTGTGCATTCTCTGATTCTTCCCCTTTTATTTCTGAAGTACCCAAACAAACTAAAGTTTCTAGTCCCCCTCTAGAAGAAGACATCACTGATGCCCCCTCAACTCTCATGGTAATGGTGTTGTCTCCTGGGCCTGCTTGGGCCCCCTTCCAGCTTTCTCACTCAATTATGAGCAAGTTTGTGCTGCTGCACGCTCCTTCCTCCACACAGGCACTGTGGAAATGCATATTATCCCTGATCTCCATCCTGGGTATGCTTCCAAAGATCTGTATTCCTTCCTCTTGGGCTTTGGCCTTCCCCCCACGTTGATGGAGTCTATGGAGACTATTGGCGTGTTAGTCAATCAATTCATCCAAACCGCCTTATTTCACCACCAGTTGATGTTAGGGTCACAAAACCAACTCGTTTCTGCTGTGGCCACTACTGTCTTCAATACTCACGTGAAGAACATGGCTTGCCAGGAGTGGACCCATAGCCTCTTTGCCTGTATTTTCAATGACTAACGTGATTTGTTGGCTTCACAGAAGTACCTGACCTCATCATTAAACTTGCTTTGCTCCTTGCTCCCAGGGTACATTAGGGATTGACTATGTGAGCTAGATAAGCATCAGGCTATGTGGCAAGGACAGATAAAAACAACTCTCTTGAAATACTGAAAATATTTTGAGACCTTGGTTAGAAAACTAAATCAATTATGGGAACATATTTATTCTCAACTCAAGTTAGTTGGAGCCCACATTGATAATTGGGACCAACAATTATACCAGCAATACAGCTTGGATAAGGCTGCTCTAGGAATATTCTGTGCCAGGTTCAGAATTAAGTTGATGACATAGTAGCCTTAATCAAAGTGACTCCACCTACTCCTTTTTTTGAGATTACATCTGCCTTTAAGGCTAAGGTCTGGGAAGCCATAGCTTAGAGCAAAGTTGCCATCCAACGCCAGGCCTCTGTTTCCAATCCTCCACCAGTAGAACCTATGCCCAACCCCTGCATTGCCACTTTGACAGATCAAGTAGCTATGTTGCGCTGTAAGATCAAGTATTTATGTCAACGCCTCTCTAACCATGACAATTCTTCCTCTGAATCTGATGGCAAAGAATAGGCAGAGGTCACTAATGTCCCTGCCCCTACAGACCATGGATGCTGTCCTGGTTTGGAAGGGCAATCCCATGTCAATTGGGCCCTTGCCTTAGACAACTTGGTGGCAGTGACTAATTACATTGCAGATAGCCAGGATGTGTTGGAAAGAGAAGTGCAGAACCTTACCTGCTTAACACAGACAATGAAAAGAACAGGTTGCTCCTTTGACGTCTCAGGCTACCACTTTAGCCACCCATGTCAAAGGGATTACAGGTACCTTGGCTGTTCAATAGATACAAGTTGATGAGCTTGGAAATTTTATCACAACTGCCATGAAAATTAGTGGGCAAAATAGCTCTACTCTAGACACCTTAGAGGAAAGCCTCTGACTCTTATGGGCTAGAAAATCTGTTTCATAATCTTAGTTTGAAGAAAAACCCCACATTAATGTTCTTAACCAGTATGACCACAGCCAGTCCACCTTGTTGTCTATTGATCCCAACTACAAGCCCGCATTTAAGAAGATCTTTGATCCTAAGACCTCTACCATTGCTGCTTTCTTGACAATCTACAAGATTGCCAATCAAAGAGCTACAGATGATCTTAAGAAAGAGCACATCCTTACATGTCTGAATCATACTTGTCAAGAAGTTGCAGTCCCCAAACTCCCTTCCATTGTCACTTGGGAGTATATGAAGCGCCTCCTCATTGAGGAATTTGGAGAAATCAAAGCTTGGAGGTCAAGAAAGATGCTTTCATGCATATTGCTTTCAAAACCAAGGAAACTCTGACTGAGTTTGCTGACTGTTTCTATATTGAGGGACAACAACTCATCACCAGTTATCAATTGACTCCCTGGGAAGCATATATGGCATGCTCCAATGCGTTAAAAGTGAATAATCTCCTGTGTCTGCACTTTAAAGCACATAACGCATCCCTCACATTCATAAAGAGCATCAAGAAACTCCTGCAAGATATGCATTTGACTAATGGAGGAATTGTGGTCTGCAATAATAAGGAAAATAGCGCTAGTACTACTTCTTACACCCTGTGCATCATTAATCTTGGCTCTAATGGGCAACCCAAGTGACAAAGTTGTCACAATTATGGTCAGATTTTGCACCACTTGCAAACCTGCACAAACCCTTGTGTAGAGGGATGTGACCCCAAAGAACAGGCGTGAAAGGAGAGGTCAGCTTAGAGGAGAGATGCACTCTGCTGACCAATTTCCTTTGTCTCTTCCTGATCCTCCCTCTGAAAAATAATATAAATCTTTGTCTGGCCCTAATATCCTTCATCTGTTCCATGATTTTTTGAGCAACTCTGAGCCCAAAGATTCTGGCTACAATTAATCAGATAGTTATGGGTACCAGTTCTGACTGTCCCTGAGACTGTGTTGGTCCCCTAAAAACTTTTCTCTGGTAAGACCACAACTATAGTTTGCTCACCTCTGGCTGAAGCTAAGGCCATGGTGGCTTGCCCTTACCCAGCTCAATCTCATTGACCCCCCATCTTAATGGACTCCTTGGAAGAAGCCAATGAGCTAGATGAAGCCCTCTTCCAAAATATTACTGTGTCTCTCCCTTTGCAAACTGTATACAAGGAAATGCCTGCCTTAAAGTGCATGTTGGCAAAGTGGGAAAAGGAACTGGAATCTACACAAGACGTCCTGGCTGTCTTACCACCCTTTGGGAAAGATATCACCCACGTAGAAGTATCAATCCAGAAGGTTAAAATTAAATCCATCCTGGACACAGGTTCTCCTGTTAACATTGTATCCTCCAAGTTGATAAAGAAGCTCAAGCTGGCTCCTGATCTCAACATACTCAGTCTTATAAAACTGCTTGTATGACTATGACTTGGGCTATTAGCACCTACTCTGCTCTTCCAATGAGATTTTTAAAGCTTCTCATTGCATCATCTTCT
The DNA here is from genome assembly GCA_014839935.2 of Entomophthora muscae. Lineage (NCBI taxonomy): Eukaryota > Fungi > Entomophthoromycota > Entomophthoromycetes > Entomophthorales > Entomophthoraceae > Entomophthora > Entomophthora muscae. Next base: position 55,931 of record QTSX02007362.1, on the reverse strand, counting down.
ATGGTTTTGGGGGAGAAAATCTATGACCTCCTGATAAGCACCCAGTTCCTGAAAGAATACAATAAAATTTTCAATCTTCAAGATGGGCACCTATCCCTCTTAGGGTATGAAGTCCCGTTAATCTTTGAAGAACCTCCACACATCCCTGGAAAATGCCTTAAAACTTGTGTCCTTGAATACTCCACATTAATCTTCTTGCTAAAGTATAGAACTCACTCTTCCAATATGCACTCCCTGCCTCCTTCTTGTCCTGCAGAGTATAGTGTCCCTTTGCTGTCTCCTGTGGCTGTCACTATTCCCCCTGGTTATCAAGTGATCATTGATTCTCAGATCTCCTATGAGTTGCCTGAGAAATATTTAATTAGAGGTTTACTCTCCTGAATCCCTAAGTTGCAAGAAACCTTGGCTGTGCCCTGAGATTTTGGACCAAACTCATAAGGAACCTGTTCAACTACTGCTAGCTAACCTAACCGCTTTGCTCATGCAGGTTTCTAGAGGCCAAGGTTTGGGACACGGACGCATATTAGGAGCAGATAAAGTGTCTCCTCTCTACCTTTTGGGACATTCAGCAACTTCAACTTGCCAGAAGGAGACCCTCAAGTGCTCTCTCTATTTATGGCTGCTGATTTCCCGCAGCTATCAACTATCCAGCATAAAGATGTATTAGAGCTTCTTGACCAGTTCAATGACATCTTTGCTTCTGAGCCCAATGACTATGGCCTAGTAAAAGGGGTCATTCACCAGATTGATACAGGTGATGCTCCCCCCTTCCGTGCCAAACCCTACTGCTGCAGTAGGGTAGAAGATGCCCAGGTTTCCAAAGAACTCAAACAACTATTGGATGCTGGACTCTTAGCTCTCTCTCAGAGCCCTTGGGCCTTCCCCTTACTTATCCATAAGAAGAATGATGAAGGCCATTGTATTGTGATGGATTATTGCTGCCTAAACTCTCTCAAAAATAAGGACATGTACCCTTTGCCTAGGATTGATGATGCTCTCAGACAATTGGGGGGCTGGAAATTCTTCTCTGCTATGGACTTAGCTTCTGGCTACTAGCAGGTTGACTTGTCTCAAGAAGACTAGGAAAAGGCTGCCCTCATTACTCCAGAAGGCCTCTACAAACCCACTCAAATGCCCCAAGGACTCTGCAATGCCCTGGCTATATTTCAAAGAGCTATGGACTCTATTCTACAAGACCTGAAGCTCTCCTGTGTCCTCATATATCTTGATGATATCACTGTGTTCATCTCCATCTTTATCAACCATTTGGACCATCTCACAGCTGTCTTCATCAATATTTGAGAAGCTGGCTTAAAGCTCAAATCCTCCAAGTGTTCCTTCTTTAAGGAGTGACTCAAATTCTTAGGCCATGAACTCACCCAAACTGGGATCTTCCTCATGAATAATAAGATGGAAGGCATTGAAAAGATACTGCCCCCCACAAATCTATGTGAGGTCCAAGTATTTCTTGGCATGATGGGATATTATTGACAATTTATCTCTGACTTTGCTGAACTAAGTGAACCCCTTGTCCAAATCCTCTGAATTGTACCCTTAAAATGGACTGATAGTCAACAGCAATCCTTTGAGACTTTGAAGGCCAAGCTCAAAGAGGCTCCTATTCTAGTCTACCCTGATTATGATAAGGAGTTCATCTTATACACCAACGTCAGTGGAGTAGCTGTGGGTGTTATCTTAGCCCAGCTTGACATTGAGGGCGTAGATTGACCTGTGGCCTATTCTTCACAAGTCCTCAACAAGCATGAGAAGAATTATAGCGTCAATGAAAAGGAATGCTTGGCTGTGCTACATGCTATGAAGCAGTTTTGACACTATATCTACAGGACCCACTTTACTGTAGTCTCTGATCACTAATCCCTTAAATGGCTACAACAGCTAAAAGAGCCTGAAGTTTAATTGGCATGTTGGGCCCTGTGCTTGTATGAATAGGATTTCACTGTGATACACTATCCTGGGGCGCAACATCAAAACACTGATGGATTGTCTATAAAGCCTATATTGGCCATCCATTCTGCTGACGCCAACCAATTATACAAGTTAATAGGATACCCTAACTCTTGGACCATCAAATCAGAGGAAATTTGACTGTCTCTACAGGCCTTATCAAAGGATACTGTGATTTGGGATAGACAACTCTTCAAGAAGGTCAAAAATGCCTATCTGCCCTACATTTTTCCTAGTATGAGAATAGCCATTATCCTCTAAGCCCAAATTGATACTGGACATGAGGGTATAGCAAAAACACATGACTGGTTGTGCAAAAACTTCTACTGGGAAAACATGTGCCTCCTAATTTCTGACATCCTTGCATCCTGTCATTCTTGCCAGCTCCAATGACCTCAACCATCACAACATCAGTTCAAGCTCATCCTGCCTAAGCATGCCCTCCACACTGTGATTATTGATGCTGTTGGGCCTCTCCCTTGCTCTAGGTCTGGATGCCAGTTCATCTTAGTAGCTGTAGACCATTTTAGTAAATGGGTTGAAGTCAGAGCTACAAAAGATATAACTTCCAAGACTACTGCAAATTTCTTATTGCAAGATATCTTCTATCAACACAGGTGCCCTCAAGTCTTGCTGTCTGATAATGGCACCAACTTCAATGCTTGCCTCATCAATCTATTGTAGAAGCTATGAACACTAACTGATCCTTCTCTGTGCTGTATAATCCGTTGACCAACAGGACTATTGAACAAGCAAATTCCTCCCTTGTGTCTATTATGAGGAAACTCACCCTCTCTGATGCCACTAATTGGGATATGACCTCCCTGCTGCCCTCTCTGCTTATTGACTCAGTAGACACCAACTGACTGGCTGATCCCCCTTTGCCATGCTGTCTGGGTGTGAAGCCGCAAATCCCTCAATATTGGGACCCCCTTTTATTGAAGTTGATGTGTCTGCCAATCCTGAAACTCATGTCAAGGACTTGACTAATTGTATCATTGACATTCATACAACAGCATGCAACTGCCTATAAGGTCAAGACCTTAGAGCTCTTGCCTTCTAATACTTCTAGAGCCCCCCTCCCTGAGTACCAAACAGGTGCCCTAGTTTTCTACTATCATAATTGTACTGGGGGAAGAGCCCATAAGCTTGACTCCCTCTGGGTTGAACCTTGTGAAGCTACCTTCAAGAAGAGTGTCAAGTATACCGTGAAGCTGCAGTCATTTGGTCATCCTTTTTCCTGAGTTCACTCCAAATTCCTCTGCAAATATCAACACCCTGTGTCCAATCTTGAGGGGGAAGATGTCAGAAATTTCACCATTAATAATATTTTGATATGGCCTTTGAATAATGATATGTGCAAATATTTGGTTGGTTTTGCTTTAGACTTTTAATATTTCTTGCCTTTCATAAATGGGTTGACATCAATGTCCAGCCATTCTGGATTGCCATACCAGACTGTGACTGATCCAGGTATGATTTCAACCCAATGTGATCTCCTCTGCCACTCTGTCTACCTAATGAGTGATCATTGACCCTTTTCTATTATTTAAGTATAATCATTTCTCCTAATAAAGACAAGTTTATCCACATTTGTGTTGGCTTTAATATTCTTCAAGCTTTTTCCTTTCCTTTTTACCAAAAGGAATTCCTCACCTTGTATTCCAGTAAATTAAGGTATGTGCCCTTAATTTTGCCAAGAGGGCTAACCCAAGGCTAGCTTTGAACCTCAAATCTTTTTTATAAAGATTTCCTGCTGTGTCCTCCTGGATGTTGTCCCCAGGAGCCAAACACAACATGCCCTTTAGTTGTTTTAAAATACTGGGGCGGCTTGTCCTTGTCTCTCCCTTTGGAATCACTCATGTAAGGCTCATATGTGGTTTCAAGGACAGACTTAAACTTCTCCAGTAGGACTGCGGGAACATCATTGTGGTGATATACAGAGTTGTACACCAAGTACACCCACTCAGTGGTGACTTCATTTACTGTTTTGATGGTGACAACCTTGGTGTCTTTTCTGGTAAGCTTCTGGACCCAGGGGTTGATGCTCTGCCCCTAGCAGCTTGTGCTCCTTGAACCAGCCTTGTCAGAGCAGCGTCACTATTGAACTTTCCTCTCATTTCTCCTTCTTAAGTAGGCACTTGGGTTGCACTAACTCTGTTCTTTGACCCACAGGGGTGACCACAACTGCAGCGCATAACAGGTCCATTGTTACTCTGTTGCTGGGATGCATCCATTTTGGTATGAAAAATAAAAAAAGAAAATTAAAATCAGTTTATCTATATAATTTATTTGTTATAATTTTTATCTCTCGGTATATAGTAGCATGAAATCTTGTAGTCACTACCATTTATTTCAAATTAGTTTTTTGAATTTCTATATTATTTATTATTGGTTGTAAATGTGCACTGTTGACCATGAGTTAGAATAAATTTGATTTTTTATTGATTCTAATCCAAAAAAACACTCAGAATATTTATTTCCTTATTGTTTTCTAGATTGCATTCTTAATTAGGACAAGTTTTTAACAGTATTATAGATTCATTCATGCATTTTTATATTTTATATTTATGTTGTCTGTTTCAGTTGCTATTGAGTCTTGTTGTTGGATCAAGTTTTTTACTTTTGTGACTGAGTTTCATATGTTCACCAAAAACATAGTAAACAGAGTAGATACTTTCTGGGACTTAAACTTATGTGTTCTAGTATTTGATACACTTTTTGTTGAATTGTTAAACATTTGTCCACAGTTTGAATAGGCTGTTGTATTATTGGACATATATGCCAAATTGCGCTCATTTTCTGTGAAATTATCTTCTATTTAGATCTATCAAGTTGAAATTTGTTTTTTGACTGAGTCCATGTATTCCAAACTGAATAATATATGTTTATCTCAACATATTTAAAAACTACTGTACTTTATTCCCAGTTAATAAGAGAAAGGCTTGGATTTATTGCATAAAAGTATAATTTATTAATTTGATTCCAGATGCCGTCTTTCTAGATGCTGTATTTCTAGATGGTGTATTTTAGGGTATTTATTAAGTGTTTTTGTCAAGATTTTGTGTTTTTGAAGAAGAAGAGATATTGTTTTTATTAGGTGTATTATACATTTTGGGATTAGGATATCTGTATGAGGACAGATGTGTTTCCAATTAGTGTGGATGGTTGCTGCAACAGGCTGGATTCTGTTGCTGTTTGAGCCAAGTGAAAGGAGAGTCCTGTGGTTTTTAGGACGCAACAGCGTCTGTGGTGATTTGGCAGGATTCTGAAGTATCAATAATACGCTCTTATTGTACTTGACACTACTACTATTTGGCTTAGTAGCAATGTTGATGTTTCTTATTTTGTCTGCCTTCCAAGTGATCTTGGAAGGACTTTTTATAGTGTGAAGCTAGCGGCCAGACTGGCGTCTAGCTGCAGAAAACTCTTACTAGCTAGCCTATTATCCTATGAGAATTGGGGAGCAGGTTAAGAGGAAATAAAACCAAGCTCTCAACCATAATAAAATTGCAGTTTCAGCAACAACCAAAAGGTTGCTGCCAACAATTCTTGAGAGGCCAAAGGGGAGAAGGAATCAACTGAACACCAAAAGCAACATGCAAAACCAGAAGGCCAAATTAAACTAACACATTTTGAACTTTATTAGAGTAGAGAATGATTAAGCAAGGTCTTTTACAACTCTTGTATTCATTTAAGGGGGAAGGGAATTGGGGTGGGAGATCAAATGTCACCAAACTAATTGATCAATGATGTGAGCTGATATGGGTGCATTTCTCAAGGCAGGAAAATCTTGATAAGGTTTTAATGGAGAGAATCAAAAATGAAAACTGACTCAACTAAAAAATTGAGGAATCTGCTTTGGACGCAACTACCACTGCTCCTGGCTGCTCTTGCACATGATATTTAACCAGAGGTGTCTCTTGGGTGGGTTAGGTGGGGCATCTTTGGAATAATTCCACAAGTATTAATTTGAGGGCTTTTTTGGGCTTTTTCAGTAACTTTTGGATAATTGTTCAAGAACAATTTGGTGGAAGTCCCCAAGCATTTGGCGGTAATTGAAGTGGAGGTCTAAGGGGGAGGCGTAACTTTACACATCCCCAAGCTACTAGTTTCACCCCCAGAGTTGGATTCTAAACCTGAATAAGGTTTTATAATGAGGTAATATTCTAGGCTGCTGATTTCTCTTCTCCAGCCTAGATATCCCTTGACTTAGTTGAGGCAACTAAGTTGGCATCCATAGGGCCAATCCCTTCTTGCACTTGGTATAATGTACAAAATTTGCACAGGCAGTCTTCTGTCTCACTTCTTGGTGAAACAGGATGTTGTAATTCCCCGTCTTTATTCTCTAGATTGGTTTTGCATCTATTTTAGGATCCATAATGCATAGCAGAAGATTCTGGATTAATTAATGACCTGAGACCCAGAATGTCTCAGGTGTCTTATGGATTGCAAACTATATCAGTCTTGATATAGTTTTTCCATTTTCTGGAATAGATGTTTTGATTTGGCTGTGTCCTGTCTATTTTTACCCCATAGCTTTAGTGATAGGAATATGGATCAGTCAACCCTAATAGATCAGGATTTCCTGACAGTTTTTATACTCAAAAAATCTTATTTGGATAACAGTTTTTATTTTAATTTGTGATAGCGTTTTCTAGATGCCGTTTTTCTAGATGCTGTATTAGAAACTAATATGTAAAAAATAACTAACTAATATTTTTTATTTTGCTGATGTAAATCCTGACTCTATTGAAAAAATTTTTCTAGATGGTGTCTTTCTAGATGGCATTTTCTAGATGTTGTATTGCACCCTTGAGCCCACTTGAGGCAACATTATATCCAGATATCTGGACAGACTCACTTTTATATATATTGATAACATTCTACAGTATAGCTTTTATTAAGCAAGTGATGCACTTTATATTATTTTAATTATAAGCTTCTATAATATTTTATTTTTTAAATAATATCACTAATAAAATAAAATATTTGAAATCATATGCCTGTATCTTATAGAAAAAATCCTATATTTTGCTTATACTGAAGTGAAATTATAGCTTTACACAAGATGAGAATTAAATTAAAATTTATAAAACTATAGTTCATAAAGCAGAATTTTGTATAGTCTTGTATTTTATATTCATTTAAATACAGTTACATATAAATTATAGTCTAATCAGGGAAATACACCATCTAGAAAATGCCATCTAGAAATAATTTTTCAATAGAGTCAGGAATTACATCAGCAAAATTAAAAAAAAATTAATTAGTTATTTTTTACATATTAGTTTCTAATATAGCATCTAGAAAAACAACATCTAGAAAATGCTATCACAAATTAAAATAAAAAGTGTTATACAATAAGATTTTTGAGTATAAAAACACTTAATAAATACCTTAAAATACACCATCTAGAATTACAGCATCTAGAAAGACAGCATCTGTAATCAAATTAATAAGTTATACTTTTATGTGATAAATCCAAGCTTATCTCTTATTAATTGGGAATAAAGTATGATATTAATTTATGACTACATAAAATAAATCAACTCAAATTAACGCTACTTTGATATTACTATCTCCCTGTCACACAGCCATTAAAAACCTACTTTTATTATACTAGTTTTATTCCTTATCATAGAAGAATTTATAATATTTGGGTTTCAACTTTAAAAACTTTCATGTATGATTTTATATATGTACTGTAAAGTCAGAACCTAAAGGTAAAAATGTAGGATTGTCAAATTCTTTTTCATTAACTCACCAACTTAATGGAGTAATTTTCATCCCAGAACAACTTACTTTTTCATATAAAAGGATGAAAAATATTCCAGTAAGTTGGTGAGTTCACGCAAAAAAATTTGACAATCCTGCATTTTTACCTTTAGGTTCTGAATCTACAGTAAGGGTAGTGACTCCATTAACTGGAACTGCTATAATCAGGTTGTCGTAATATGGTTAGTGTAAACTAGCCATTACTGACGTCAATACCTCTCATCAATTAGGCTCTAGTGCAAAGGGTCAAATTGTCCTGTAGTTTGGATGAATAATTATTCTGGTTGACTAACAAGTCATATCCTTAGAGGGTTAATTAGCCTATCAAACATTCATACACAAAAATATGGGCTGAGAATCAATATGATCTGAGGTGAAGTCTGATCATAGGATTAGTGGCTCAAGTTTAATCACAACACCCCTATATAACTCTTCCCTTGTTTATTAAATAAAGAATTTATATTACATTACTATACTTTTATTATACACACTAGGCAGAAAAATCATCTTAGCTTAGTATTTAGTAATACATAGGCTGTAATCAAGTTAAGCATATACAGCAAACTACCACACCATAGCCAAAAATACAACACAGGTTAAGGACAGCGTAACTAAGACCACCTCATCACTTGAAGGTTGGCACAATCATTTTTCCTGCATAGTTAAGGTAAAGTGTAAATTCACTGCCACCCCTGGCATTAGATTGTAAAATCTTCCCCTGCCGCACCAAGAAAGGCGTAAAAATGCCAGCCAAACCCCTTCATTCTTTAGGGGATTTAGCACACACAGTTGATGAGAGGTTTGTGCTAGCCTACCCCGCAGATCCCTTGCCCTTGGTTGCTCCCCCCTGGGAAGAAACATTGGTCAATTTAGACTACTTACTAGCCTGGTGTTGCCCATTTTTAAAAACTATCAGAGCTACCCAATCAAAGGTTGCCACATTGACGCTTGACAACTCAGTTGAACCCCAAATTCCTGGCATCTCTTCCAGCCAATCAGATCAGACCGCGGAAATTAGAGTAAAACTCTCCAGTTCCCCTGAGCCTATCCAGCAAAGTTTTTCCCCTAGCCAATTAGATCCAGCTCTAACTGTCATGTGATCACTTTCATTGCAATACATTTCTTTTAACAAAGCAAGGGGACTTTCAGCCCCCTGCTTGTCTATTTTCCAATTTAATAAAGTTTGGTTATTGCACTTCATTTTTCAAATAAACAGTGATTATTGGAGCCCCTACTTGGAGTTCCTATTGTCTAAATTTTTAAAAGTGTTAGTCATATCCTTTATGCTTACCTTTCCGCGTCCCGTTTCAAACTTGGGCTCTCCTCTAGCATCACCCAAGCAGGCTCAAGTGTATAGCTGTTGTTGTCTTCTGTTTTGCTTTCAAAACTCACGTTCAAACCCTAAATTTGAAGTTAAAATCAATATAAAAATCTTCTTTTATCTTGAATTTCCTTTAATTTCTTGGTTTTCAACCCTGCTTTTTGTTTTAATTGCTCCCCAAGCCACCCAAGCTCATTGCCAAGCTTCCTGGGATTGTCCTGCTGCCTCCTGCTTGGTTTTCCTTTGTGTGTGTCCCCTGGTCTCCCATTTTTTATTGTTTGCAGTTTGAAAATTAGTGCCAATCTCCTTTAAATTTTGTGCTGGTTTTTATGATGATACTCCCTATTGCAAAGTTTGTGGTATTTTCCTTGGCCCCATTTCTGCTGCTCTTGTGATCTACTTCCCCAGACTTGTGGGTAAATATCTCCTCCTCTGCCTGTCTTGTGGGTGAAGATCCTTCCAGTCACTGGGATCTCCTCAGCGGCCTTCTCTTTTCTGGAGAGGCTGTGGTTAAGAGTTTGACGTGTGACAACTTGGACCTGGGTATTGCAGATCACTCCTTGCCTGCCTCTGAGAGGGATGCACCTTCCATGCCTCCCCTCCTCAGCTTGCCCTGAGTGATTCAGTACCACTTGTGGCCCATGTGGTGTCCCCTCTCACTCCCACCTGCACCCCTTGGCTGCTCGCCGGATTGATGTTGATGAGTCTGAATGCTTATTTCCCTCAAATGTCTCCTGTGTTGTCCTTGTGGTCCCCCCCTTTGAGCGGCTGTTCCAGTCTTCCACTGGGAGGCATCCTGGTGGTTTGTCTCACCGGGATGAGAGCCAAACTTAGTTAGTTTAGCCCCCCTCTCTCACATAAAGAAGCCCAGATTCATTGTGATTATCAACAAGCTGAAGATCTAGAATGGCCATGGGCACCAGCTTTACCCCCAGGCCATCAAAAGCAAAGCTGTTATATCCAAGCATGCAGACTAGCAGGTCAAGTTTGCAATTGTTACTAAGGAGTTTTTGACCTATTACACCAGAAAAGGACCCTTACCCATCTCAAAGGCATTGCCAAGGCTCTTGTGGCTAAAGCCTAATCCACTTTCTTCACCAATAAATTATTTCCTTTCAAATATTTGATTTTAACTTTATTTTTAGTATACATATTTAATATAGGATCAAAAATTAATACAGAAATATCACAGTTTTGGGGTATGTTGACTTTGGAGCTTTTTACATTATTGGTACTAGATGATCCCACATTATTATTTCAGATTTGGAATCTTTGGATTATTTTGAGTCTAGCCATATGTTTTTCTATTGTTTTTGAAACGTTTTTAGGATTTTATTAATTTTTAAGTTATCCGGCGCAGTTTAGCTAGAAATTTGACATAGGGTTTCTAGATGGCGTTTTCTAGATGGCGTTTTAGGACACATTTTATAGATGGCGTCTTTCTAGATGGGGTTTTCTAGATAGTGTTTTCTATATGGTGTCTTTCTAGATAGTGTATCCCAAAGTCTAATCTTGCTTTTGAAACCAAAAAAATCATTAAAAAACAGAAAATTTAAGCATTTTTATTATATAACATCTAGTTTTTATTGCATAAATGAACTTCTTAGGGTCTTTTTAGTCTAGAAAAACTTTCAATGTTTATTTTTTTATACTAATAATGCTTTTTTGGCTTCAAAGTTAACTTCTGGAAATCAATTTTTGCACTTTAATCTTTGATATTTTCAATTTTACACCCTACATAGTGTTTCAATTTTTATATTTTTGGGGGGTTCCATTTTCAATTTATGCATTTTTGACATAATAAACTTTCCCCCTGACATAGAGTTGAAAATTTTATCTGACAGCCAATCAGTATGATCCCTTGCTCCTGGCGCCCTCTTGGTCATGAAAACTCTTCCTTAAATGACAAGCAGGCCCATTGTGGATCTCTGCTTGTCTATTGTTATGATGTAATCAAACTCAGACTTATTTACATGCTTAATGCAAACAAGCGGTTCAATCTCAAGCCCAAACCTTACCCCTTCATGCCATGTATATATGGCATATTCCCCAATTATTACATTCTAGTATATAAGCTAGACTTTCCCAAATATATTCTTTATCAATAAATTTGGCTTTTCCTTATTTGGTATTAATCTTATAAATATCAGATAAAGAAGCAATACTCTCTCCTAATGCAACAAGTAACAACAACTGTCAATCTAAACCAAAAACACTGGTATTACAACCTTTGGTTTTCACTATTTTACAAATTAAAGTTTAAAAATTGTGGTAGTGTCATAACTGTGCTGTTTTAGCAGAGTTACAGGGGGGGGTATATTTAGAAACTAGATAATAATCTTTATTGAGAGATAGTGATTATATAGTTATTGTGAACAATAGATAACAGGAACATGATTGCATTGATCACATGGTTGGATGGTTAAGGGAGTGGCTTGATCCTGGTAATGAATCAAGCGCCAAAACAAGGTATCCACCATAAGGGATCATCATCTGTTCATGTTGATGGATTTGGTAATTTGAGTTGACTTCCTAACCTGGCTTTGGGTGACTGGATAATCAGATTGCAGGTCCCAAACCTGCTTACTCAGAACCTTGCTGATGGGTCAAGCCTGCTGTTTTGACACACACACCCAACTGAAGGTTGGCCTCCTCTGGGGGCAGGTCATCAAGGAGGTTGTCAGGAGCCCAGGCGCTATACTGGACTAACTGTTGTTTGGTGGTGGATAGGACAGTCTTGAGTTGTTTCTGTCTTGCCTTGAAGGTTCTCAGGCAACCATGGTGGAGGACTTTGTCTTGTTTACATTTTTTGAGTCCTTGCACAAGGTAATTGTTGTTTTTGTTTACCTTTAGGATGATGGTGGGGCCCACTTTTTCTGGCTGTAGTTTACTTTTGTCAATGTTCATGACCCAGACTTTGATGTTGACCTCATGCCTGTTTTGGATGGGGATAAAGGTCTTTTGTAGATGCTTTTCTTCTCTTTTTTATTGATTGCTATTGGCCTGTATGACCTGGGGATCTGAGCAGGGTGGAACCTTGCTTGGCATTTCCAGCTTAGGTCCTGATAGTGCTTGGATGATATTGGGTTATGTGTCATAAACTAACTTGAAGGGGCTTTTCCTGGTGTATCTGTTCATACAAGTCCAGCATACAAGCAATGCAGTTGGTAGCTGCTTGTACCAGTCCTCAGGTCTCCCAGCGGTGAGCTTGGCCAAGGCTTGCACAAGGCTGACATTCAGCTGCTCTATGGATCTGTTGTCCTGAGGATGATAAGGTGTTTTCACCATGTGCTGGACCCCATTCTTGGTGAGGTATACATTGGTATCTTCAGAGGTCAATTCTTTGCCTCCATTGTTTATCAGGAGTTCTGGCTTTCTAAACTTGCTGATGATTTCCTTCCCTATGAATTGCCGCATGACATTGCCTATATGTGTCTTTACTGCTTGCGCCACTGGCCATTGCCTGGCAAAGTCTATTGCGACAATGATGTACTTTTTCATTATGTTTCCCTGGAATGGGGCCTACAATGTCTAGGGCCCACACCTTGAAGGGTAGTTACGTGTGAATAGGTAGTACTGACTTAGCTGGAGTATTGCTTTTTTCATATTTTTCACATACTTTGCATTGGTCCAAGACTTCCTGGACGTCCCAGTATAGAGCTGGCCACCATGCTTTGTGTTTGAGAAATTTGTAGAGGTTGCAACTTTTTGTGTGCCCTAGGTCTCTATGGTAACGTAGAATGCTGTTAACTTGCTGATGTGTGGGGACATACGGGATGGTGGTTTTGTTAGACATTTTTTGATGTAAGGTTCCATACACGTCTGCAAATAAGTGTTTGTTCTTAATGACTATTTCTTTTGTTATATATGTGGTGCCAGGGGTAAAGCCCTTGTCTTTTGTCCAGAGCACCAGGAGAGACCAGTCTGTGTCAAGCCCATTCTTGCTCCTTGTGGCTCTGAGGTACAGGCGCAAGAGTGCATCTGCCATGGCAAGTTCTGGACCAGGCTTATATTGTATGAGCATATTGAACCTCTCCAGGAGTTCCATCCAGCAGGCTTGATGGCAGGATAAGTTTGCTTGGGTTTTGAAGTATATAAGCAACTTGTGGTTAGACAATGCTGTGAACTCCTCCTGTCATTATAGGTAGCAACGTCATTTGACCAGGCAGTGCACAATTGCCAACAACTATTTGTCATGTATGGGGTATTGGCACTTGCTGTCTGTCAGTTTGTGTGATTCATAGGCTATAGGCAGGAAGTCACCATCATTGTTTTTGGTTTGTAGTACTCCCCCAATGAATGTGTCTGAGGTATCTGTTTCCATTTGGTATTCTCCATCATGTTTGGGGTACTGTAGGATGGGTGCTGTTGTGAGCTTCTCCTTAAGACTTCTGAAGCAAAGGTCACATTGGGGGGTCCATACAAACTTAGATTTGGCGCCAGTTATGTCAGACAGGGGTGCAGTCAGGACACCACAGTCAGGTATAAACCAATAAATATAGGCAACTATTTCCAATAATGTGCTGAGTTCTGACTTGTCCTTTGGCAATGGCATTTTGCAGATGACCTGATTTTCTGGCTGTTAGGTTTAATGCCATCTTTTGAGACTGTGTCCTAGGAAGGGCAACTGCTTGCGGAAGAGCTGACATTTGGAGGGCTTGGCTAGCAGTTTATGTTGCGCCAGGGTAGCAAAGACTGCCTCCCAGTCCTTGTGGTGTTGTTCTACCAAGGGGCTATAGACAATAATGTTGTCCAGGTATACCAAATCATGCTTATCTATGTGGGGGCAAACACCTTGTTCATGAAGGTCATAAACGTTGACTGGGTGTTTGTCATCCCAAAATTGAGTACCACACACTTTTATGAGCCGTATTTAGTGCAGAAGGCTGTTTTAGGGATATCTTCCTTCTTGATATGGATCTGGTTGTAGCCTGCAGTTAGGTCAATCTTAGAGAAGACTGTGGCGCCGCACAGGGCATCAAAGAGGTTGTCAATGAGTGGTAGTGGGTAACAACTCTTGATGGTAACTTTGTTTAGGGCTTGATAGTCTGTTACTAGCTTCAGGGTACCATCTTTCTTGGATGCAAAGAATACAGCAGCACCAAAAGGAGATTGTGAGGGGCGGATAAGTCCTTTCTCTAACACTTTCTTAAGGTAAGCACATAGGGTGTTATCTTTGTTTGGGGTCAGGAATTAGATGGGTTGCACCTTAGATACACCTCCTTTAAGTTGGATGGAGTGTTGGATATGTTTTTCTGGTGGTAACCTGGGTAGAGCCTCTTTGAAGATTTCTGGATGGCAGGCTACAATTTTGCAATCCTGAGGTGTAGTGGTATCTTGATGATCCTTGAAGTGTATGATATTGTACTGGCAGGAGTCCCAGTCAATTGCTTTGAGATTCTCATATTTGTCCAGGGTCTCTGTGATGCGCACAAAGATGTGGTTGCGTAAGAGCTGGTCCACTGAGTCAGGGTAGATCTGGTGATTGACGCCCTTGCGTTTGATGGTCAGTACCAAGGTTGCCCAGTCTACATAGGGATTGTTCCTTTGCAACCAGTCCAGACCCAGTAAAATTTCAAACTTGGGAAAATCATTGATGGGGCCTTGGATGGCAGAATGTAGGTTCTCAAGCATGACAGAGAATAGGGCAGTTCCCTTGTCACAGCAATGTGGTATTCATCAGCTAAAACCATGCTTTTAATCTGCAAAGGATTAGTGGTTAGCTTGAACTTGTCTACAAAGCTGCTGTTGACTAGTGTTTAATCTGCGCCCAAGTCCAGGAGTGCTGAGCCTGTGTAACTGCAAAATCAGAAAGGGGTAAGACATCAGTTTATTAGGATGTCTGGCAATGGTGTAAAGTACCAGGTCTTTTGAGGGCACTTGGATCATTGTACACTGGTCCATGTCTTTGGGTTGGTATTCATCATTGGGCAAGTCAGGAGTTGTGTGGGGAGAGCTTGGCCTACTTAGTGTTTTCCTTGGGCTTTTCCTTGTCTTGATTTTCTTGTGTGGCAGTGATACAGAAATGGGTACAGTTTGACTGGCTGTTGTTCCTGTATCCATGTTCATTTGAGCCTGTGCGCTTATGGTTTGCGCTGCTTCAGTTGTTCCCAGGGGGTGATCAATTGGAATGCCCGGCTGGGTGAGAGTCTTTGGGTCTCTCTCATTTTTTGGTTTGTGCCTTATGGAGGGTGTTGGATGTTTGTTCTGCTTTCTCTGCTTCACAGTACAGGCTTTGCAGGTTGGTCACCTGATCTAGGTTCACATGTGTCATCACATTCAACTTAATAGCGTTGTAGTACATGAGGTGTGTGGCTGGGGTGTCAAAGGCCATGTTGGATGGTGCACAAAGACAGAGTTCCTTGTAGGCGCGGGTGAATTCTTTTATGGTGCCTGTCTGGGTCAGGTTCTTCACTTGGCGTATGATCATGAGCGCTGTATCTTTAAGCACAAATCTTGCCAGGAAGTCTTGCTTAAAGGTATCCCAGTTCTTGTTGATGTGCTCTTCATGCCACTTGTTGCACCAGGTGCCAGCGTCATGGGTCAGGCAAATGGAAATTTCTGCAATCCAAAACCTCTGTGGTCATTCCATCTGAGCCAGCTTGCTCTGGACGGACTGGATCCATGCAGCAGTGTTATCATTGTTGGCCCCAGCAAAAGGTTCCAAGGCGGCGCTTTGTAGTCTTTGAGCTACATAGGCGGGCATAGTGGTTTTTTCAGCTGGTTGTGGCATCAAGGAGGGTGCCTGAAAGAAACCTTGTGCAGACATGGCATTGAAGGCAGGTAGTGGGATCATCATGTTCTGGTAGAGACAAAACCATCAGGTATCTTGGCACCAGGCGTGTACAGTGTCCAGTCTAGCAGGAGGCCAGACATGATTCTATCAAAGATTTGTTGGCCGCAGCAAGTACAGTCAACAGGCAGAATTTTGGGGAATAAAGTAGGATGGGAAACCTACTTCTTCTACCAATGTCGTAAACTGTGCTGTTTTAGCAGAGTTACAAGAGGGAAAATATTTAGAAACTAGATAATAATCTTTATTGAGAGATAGTGATAATATAGTTATTGTGAATAATGGATAATAGGAACATGATTTTGTTGATCACACGGTTGGATGGTGAAGGGGGTGGCTTGATCCTGGTAATGAGTCAAGCAATAAAACAAGGTATCCACCATAAGGGATCATCATTTGTTCATGTTGATGGATTTGGTAATTTGAGTTCACTTCCTGTGATGCCAGAAAATAGCACTCTAAGGTGAAAACTCCTATGTGCACTACCTAAGGTGCACCGTCCACAGTACACCATCTTATGTGCACTATCCAAGGTGCACTACCCAATGTTCACAGGTATCAGATCCTCTATTCTGATGATGGAACCCACTAATCTGATAGTTGAACCTCTTGAAACCTCTGGATTATCTTATGCTACAAATGATATGTGTGCCTGATACTCTTGATCATACATTATCAATGCATTTCCTCTTAAGATGATTTCCTACTTTCATCCAAGTACATAATAGTACATATATAAGTCCCTCATAATTCACAATAAACAAGACCCTTTTGACCACTTTGACCCACTTTTGATATATATTGCGCTTTGCACTTGGCTGAGAATTTCTACTGTTTAGATAGTATCCTTTAACCAGGTCCTTCCTCTGGAAGCCCCTGCTATTCCTGTTGCAGAGACCAAAGGTGACAGGAAGGTCCCCCTGCTATACTAGCATCCCTACCAGGCTAGTGTCCCAGACCCAACCACAAGTGCTATCCCCTCCTTCTCCCCTTGTGGACTTAGGAAACCCTGGTGTATACCTGCTGCCTCCCATTCTTCTGATAGAAAGAGTAAGGTCCAGACAGTCTTGTCTGTTCCCCCATAACTTATGTTATAGAATACCATTATTGCTATGAGTTATCTGTACTGTGGTATGTACTATAGATGCTCTACCAATATCTTTACATATATAGATTACTGTATTGCTAATATAGTGTTGCACTGCAGTAAGTGCTATAACCTATCTGTATTCCTTGCCAGAACACACTCTCCTGTCTCTATCCTCCACCCTTCTATCAGGTATACAAGACAGACCCCCTGTCTGCCTCCTCTCATAAGTGCTATTGATTGGCACCTCCCCTCTCATTGCCAGCTAAGTCCTTCTGGTAAGGACTCCCCTGAGTTGATCTTAGAGGCCCTGTAGAAAAGTACCACACTTCCTAATCTGGCTTTGGATGACTGGATAATCAGATTGCAGGTCCCAAACCTGCTTACTCAGAGCCTTGCTGGCAGATTGATTCTGCTGTTTTGACAGTAGCTTGGTATATGTCCTTGGAGTTATCTTATTTTTAAAAAAATAGTAAAATATTAGTCTTCTTTTTCTTGAGTCTTTTCATATTACTCTCTGCTTTTTGCTCTAGTCATCTATAGTAAAAAGTAGAGTTTGGAGATTACTTCTTCTGGGTTTGCTTTTGCTTTTAAGTTTCAGCTTGGAGTTTAAGTTGATAAATTTGATAAAAACTTTATTTTAAGTTAATTTTCAGATTAAATAAAGAAAAAAATAAGTTTAAACCTTTTCCTTGGCCTCTTATAGACTTCCCAGTAGTTCTCCTGCCTCCTGCTTTTGGTTGACCCCACAGATCCCCAAAACTTCTTGTGAAACCCAAATTTTTGGTTTTCCACTTGAATTTTCTCCCTCAAACCACCTAATGACATTGAAACTTTCTTCTGATCAAGAGATTGTGTTTTCTCTGGTAAAATTTGTGGTTTTAACAATTCTTCATGTTCTGATGTTACTATGATCTACTTCTCCTGATTTGTGATTTTGCCTATATTCTTCTGCCATCTTAGTTGGGAAAGATTCCTTTAGGCTCTTTTATCTGCTGGACAGTCTTTATGGTAGATCTTGAGAGTTTCTGTCAGCTAGGGAGTTCCTGGTAAAAAGTCTTACTTTGGATGACAAGAATCTACTATCTGCCATAAATTTTCTGGATGTTCACCCTCTGAGGTGACCTTAGCCCCCTTACCTTTCCCTATGGGGAACTTCCTCCTCTCACAGTCTCTCTTTTAAAGCACACTCAAGCACCTGACTGTATATCTTGGCCGTTGATGGGCATGCTGCTGATGAGACTAAACTTTTATCTCCCCCAACTGTCCCCCACCTTGTCCTGGTGAACCCCCATAGGAGTGTTCATTCTGTGTTTCCCTGGATAGTGTCACAATGGACCCTCCCCCAGGATGAGAGCCAAACTTAGTTGGTTTCTCTCTTACAATTCCAATCACATCTCTTTATATCAATTAGTATATAATAATATGCTGCTTGCATAACCTATAATAGCACTATATACACTAATAGGCAGATATATTGTATCAATTGGTCTTTAAACTGGATTTCCAGATCTTACTGAAAGGCTATGGTGATATTTAAGCCAAAAAATGATTGTTTTTAATGAATTTAATTACTCAGATATATAAGGTTGAGATATTAAGTTGGTTGATGTATTCAAGAACTTTATCATTCCTTCTGGCTAAATCTAAATTTTTATTTTGATAAGCATATATTATCTGCATAGTGATTAAATATAGTAATTCAAAGAATGAAACCTTTAATGGAATTTATCCATAGCCTTGAGCACACTAGCATCCTTTAAAAATATTCAAAAAGGTATTTTTCCCCTGCAGGGAATCGAACCCTGGCCGCTCCGGTGAAAGCGGAGTATCCTAACCACTGGACCACAAGGGAGTATGGATTTCTTATCAAAAGACAGGGCGCTTTATTCAAGGTTCAAGACTACATTAAAAGAATGTTGCCAAGTACAAGGGATCAGGTAAGTTTTTAGGTCTTTAAAATAGCTTAAGCTATATTAATTATATTCCCTTTATACTAATAAGACCATTTAGAGATAGAGGTATCATCAATTTAAAGTAGACGTAGATCTTCAAAACATTTTGAGCCCTATCAAGTAATGATAATTTTAATCCATCAAACCACTTTTTCAAACTGTTTAATTCTTAACCCTAGATGTAGAAAGATTTTCATTCACAATCAAATATTGAACTGAATATATTGCTTAAAAAATTTAGCCCAAACCAAAATTTAACACATGTCAGGTTACAATAAATAAATTTCTCAGTTGGGTCCCTCTTGGCTTTAATATTTGATAGTCTATCAAACTTATGATGCAGAGCGCCTTTTGGGGAAGCTTCAAATATGGAATTAAGAAAGAAGAGAATTAAATTTTATTGGATAATACTTTAGACTTATATAGCTTTAGCTGTGGCAAAGATTTAGTTGGATCAAACCTAGGGGTCGGTCATATGCAGGATGGGTTTGAGTCACTGGATACTTGGACAGTCATGTGATATTGCTTGGTTGGCATTCTTGGTATGTTGAACTGTATATTGGGAAGGCACCAAATTGGGCAATGACTGGATGTTAAGTGGGATGGTGGTAGCCAGAATACTTGTACATCTAGATCATTGATACACCCCCTCCTTTAAGGGGTTACTCGGGTACATCAGGAGGGGGCTTTGTCTTGACAGCTGCTGCCTGATGTTCCTGGAGTTGTTTGCTAGCTGGTACCAGTTGGGTCAAGTTTTCCCCTTTGCTAAGGCAAAGGCGGGATCTGTGGTACTTCTTGGCAATGGGCTCTTTGGCACTCTGGAACTTAACCAGGTAGATGTTCCTGTCTGGTCTGTACTTGATGATTCTTCCTGGTCCCCTGTGTACTGAGTCTAGCTTTTTCATATTCCCAGCCAGGACCCAGACTGGGGAGTTGATGGGGAGCGGTTCCTCTGTAGAGGTTACCTTTTGTGTTTTGAGCCTTTTTGTTTCTGCTATTTTAGCTTTGAGGCATATGTGTTGTAGAGTTGGTACTTGTTCTACTGTAAGAGGTTTTCCCAGGAGAATTTTTACATATGGTTGGTTGTTATGGGTAACTATCTCTGGGTTGTATCTGTATATTAATTCAAACAGTGAGTAGCCTGTCCCTTGATTGGTGCTGACCAGGGATGCTAGTAATGCATGTTTCACGTATAGTGGCCATGTGTCTTTGGCTTTGCCATCCATTATTTTCTCTAGGGTCCTGATAAGACTGCTGTTTAGGCGTTCAACTCTGACGTTGGCCTGTGGCCTGTATGGCAAGGTTGTGGAATGCTTAATGTTTTTGTATTTTAAATTATTGTTTACTATGTGACCTGATAACTTGGTTGCTCCATCATTTATGATGTAGTCTGGGGTGCTGTAGTTGGCTATGATTGCTTTGTTAATGAATCAGTTTATGGTTTCTGCTTTGTGATCCTCTGTTGCCCAGAAGATGAGCCAGTGTGTAGCAGAGTCAATGGCTACAATTAAGAAACATTGTTTTGTCTTAGTTTCTGGGAAAGGGCTCCCTAAGTCCAGTCCCCAAACCTTGAATGGTTCAGGGTCAGGTACTGGATCCACTGTTGGCTGAGGAGCCTTGGTGCTGGCGTATTTCTTGTACACTGTGCACTTTTCAGAACATTGGTTATGTATTGTTTAAGATTGAGCCACCATACTATCTCTTTTAATGTGAGGTATAGATTGTTAGCCTTTGTATGTCCTAGTAGACAGTGATGTCTTAATATGGTGTCAACTCTTTGTGCAAGTGGGATGTAGGGAATATGTTTGTCATTAATGATTTGGTATATAGTGCCATTTGATATATGGAAATATTTTTTGTTCCTAAAAAGGTATTGTGGGTTAGCTGATATGTTGAGGAGTCTTTCTCTTTGGTTTTATACTTGTTATTATATAGGTTTGGCCAGTCAGGGTCCAGGTGGTCAGGATGGTCCTCTCTTGGCTGACATAGTCTAGAGAGAGCATCAGCTGTGACCAGCTCTGCCCCTTTTTGTATTAGATGTTCAAATTGAGCTGCTCTAGCAGGGACATCCATTTGGCTTATCACTATGCAAGTGCGTTCTGAGTTTTGAAATAGATTAAGGATTTATGGTCAGTTAGTACTCGGATGTTTAAATGTTCTTCTAGATAACATCTTCATTTCTTGCATGCGTGGTATATTGCTAGAAATTCCTTGTTGTGTATTGGATGCCTCTGCTCAGTGTTAGCTAGTTTTCTACTTTTTTAACATACTGGCAGGAAGTCTTGCTGCCCTGGCTGGCAGATGCGTAGGACTGTGCCAATGGCAGTATCTCTGGCATCCAACTTGAGCTTGTAGCACCCGTTGTTATTAAGGTATTGTAAGATTGGTGCTTTGATCAAAGCTTGTTTTAATAGTTGGAAATTCTTGTCATATTCTGGTGTCCAGATGAATTTCTTTTTGGCATTACCCTGGTTAGGTTATTGATTGGTGTGGTTAGTTTCCCGCAGTCTTTGATGTATTTCCTTAGGTAAGCTGCCATTCCAAGAAAGCATATAACTTGTTTAACAGAGGTGGGACATTGCATGTTGTTTGTGGCTTTGATTTTATATGGGTCTGCTTTGATGCCACCATCAAATACAATGCGGCCCAAGAACAAGAGTTCTATTTCCATAAATTGACACCTGCTAGGCTTTGCATAAAGTTTGTGCTTTGCAAGTCAATCAAGTGTCTCACAGACATGCATGAGATGCTCCTCTTTTGTTTTTTAGAATATAATGATATTGTCAAGGTAGCATAATTTATTTGAGAGACCATTTAGCACTTGGTTCATCATATTGGCAAACATTGTGGGAGTGTTGGTCATCCCAAAGGTCATTACTCTACATTCAAAGGATCCAAATTGCGTACAGAAAACAGTTTTTGGTATGTCCTTTTTTTACTTCAACTTGGTTATAACCTGAGGTGAGGTCAATTTTGGAGAAAAATTTGGCTTCAGAGAGTCTTGCAAACAGATTCTCTATGAGTGAAAGGGGATATTTATTCTTTACTGTGCTTGCATTTAGTGCTCTGTAGTCAGTTACTAGGCAAAGAGTCCTTTCTTTTTCTTTACAAAGAACACTGCTGCCCCCACAGGGACTCAGACGGGCAACTGAATCCTTTGGCAAGGTTGTCCTCAATATGGGTTTTGAGGGTTTGGGTCTCCATGGGGGAGAGTCTGTAAAGGGATGCCGGCTTGGGTTTGGCTTTGCATAGATCAATACCATGTTTGACCTCCCGGATGGGGGGAACTCTGTGAGCTCTTCCTTAAATACATGTGCATATTTGTCTAGGAGTGTTGTAAGTTCTGGGCATTGGATTTTGGTTGTTTGTATGTTATTGAATTTGGTGTACCTCATTATATGGAGGGTACTGTCCTTGGTTAGACGTTCTGAGTTGTCTTGATTTAGACTTGTAAAATTACAGTGGCTCTTAGAATGAGATTATTGGGTTCTTTGAGGATATTAAAATTGACACCATTGTATTTGATGTCATGGTTTTTGTTTTCCAACATATGCTGGGGTTCACTCAGGTGAAACAGTCTATGCTTGCTACAATGTTGTAGTTTATGTTATTCATGACAAGTCCTTTGATGGACATTTGTATGCTTAGAGGTCAATTCTGAAGGGAGTTGTTTTGCCTTTGAGTAGAACCTTTGATTTATCTGCCATTCTGGCGTATTTGAAGTTGGATTTGACAACTGGTATTTTATACTTGGTTATAAATGGTTTGCTAACCATGGTGTGTTGTGCACCAGAGTCAAATAAAATTTTATGTGTATGTGATTTGTAAGTGCATGGGTAGACAAGAAGTTATGAGCAATCTTTAATTTTTATGTTTATAAAAATGGAGGATTGCAGGACACATGGGATGTGAGGAGCAAAGTTTGTGCCTTGGTACAGTTTCTTGTTGTGTTGGGGAGAGACAGGGGCGCTTAAGCCTATTCCCCCTCTTTTTTCCCTGTTTCTCTGTTTTGAGACCTTTGAGGTCAGAGAATATGGGGTCAGATTCATAGTGGGTTGCTGTTTCAGCGCCATTAGCTTTGACAGTGTCCTCTTTCTTGGGACAGGAGCAGTTTGTGCTTTGGCTACAATTGCCATTGTTGCAATTGGAGTTGTCGTTGCTATGATTGGTGTTTTGGCGTTTGTTGCCATTAGAGTTGTCTCTACCATTGCTGTTTAAGGAGCAATTGCTGTTGTGTGCAGCATATTCCATGTTTGCGCATTTTTTTGCGTGCTTGGCTTCTGCAATGAGCGCAGGCATGAAGGTGTTGGCCTCTGGATGGATGAGGGCAGCAACATAGGGTTTCATTCTGTTGATGAATGAGGCTCTGGTGTGTACGTTGTCAGCTTGCACTGGATTTTGGATTTTGCGGCATATCTCCTCAAATTCATTGGCATAAGCTGTGACAGTGATCTTCTGAGGAAAATTGCTGAGCTGTATTGCAATGTCTTGGAGGGATTCAGTGATGCAGAAATTGTGGGTGATGTCTGCTTTGAACTCTTCCCAGTTGTCAAGCTGATTGTCAGTTTGTGAGCATACCCAGGTGGAAAACCATTTAGCTGCAGCCTTGTATAGGCGTTTGGTAGCTTCTTGGACATTTTTTGTGGGGAATGCAGCTGGGGCAGAGTTTCACGGCCAGGTGATCTAGCCAGTTGATGACATTTTCTTTGTTTTTACCAAAGAACTTGTCAATACCAATGTACTTGGTGTTGGTAACTTTGCCTGTGATAGGCGGTTGTGTGTTTGTTTGTGGTTGGAGAGAGCAACTGTATTGAACTATCTTGGTGCATGCTTTGGACATGACCAGACCTTCAAATATGGTGCATCCACTATTTATATCTTTGTCAATGTTGTGGACACAGAAGTAAGTTTTACAGATATCTTGGGATGTGGACTAGTTGAGTACGTGAGCAAAGGTGGGCGGGTTTTGTTCAGTCATTTTCTCTTTCATTGGTGTGGTTGAAAAACCGTAGCTGCTACCAGTGATGCAGAGCGCCTTTTAGGGAAGCTTCAAATATGGAATTAAGAAAGAAGAGAAGTATATTTTATTGGATAATACTTTAGACTTATATAGCTTTAGCTGTGGCAAAGATTTAGTTGGATCAAACCTAGGGGTCGGTCATATGCAGGATGGGTTTGAGTTGCTGGATACTTGGACAGTCATGTGATATTGCTTGGTTGGCATTCTTGGTATGTTGAACTGTATATTGGAAAGGCATCAAATCAGGTGATGACTGGATGTTAGGTGGGTTGGCGTTAGCCAGATTACATGTACATCCAGATCCTTGACACTTATATCAAATTATTTACTCACAGCACCTAATGAATTTTTCCTCAAATCTTATTGAGCTAAAATTGATAATATTATAGATATAACACCTGTTAAGTATATACTTCTGAGAAGTATAATAAACAAGATAAAGGGGAAAGTAGAAGAGAATGATACTTTATTAGATATGAGTTTAGAGCTTATATAGTATCATGGGAAGCCACATGTTGTCCATGTATGCCATGGCAGTTATGGGGCTTTTCCAAGTAGTGTTTCTCTTAGGACTCAAGATGTTTGATCCCTATAATAGATGGGCAAATGATAAGAGTGCCAGCAACTTAATGATCAGTTGGGGAATCATTTGGAGAGTCACTTGGGGAATTGCTTTCCTGAGAGAAAGTAATCAAAGATGTTGCAACATCTCTTCCTAGGGTGCTGGAAGGTGGAACCTTGGGAATTTTCTTGAGATTGTTGGGAATTTGGGCTTGATATTGATCCAGTTTTGCATTGGGTACAGGAAGTTGGGAGTTATATTGTGCTGTTCTTGCTTTGCACAAGCAGAGGCAGTCATGGTGCATACACTTGAGCTCTGTTTGAGCGCTATTACCTTTTATAAGATAAGTATTGTTTGGTTTGACTTTCATGAAAATTCCTGGGTCTTATAACCCTGGGTTCAATTTGTGGATGTCAATATTAACAACCCAGACATTTTTCTCAACTTGGAAGTGTTCCTGTTGTAACAGGATTGCTTCCCTCTCAACCCTTTCCTTTTATTTGTCCTCTTGGTCTTTCTTAGAGTGCTGTACGCCAGGATCATTGCTGTCTGGCACTTTCTTAGGTAGAGGTAGTTGTGGTCCTGATGTAGTGCTAATAATGGTAGGTTTATGACCATAGACAAGATTGTATGGGCTTTTACCCGTGTTACAGTTGACTTGTGTTCTACAGACCATGAGTGCTGTAGGTAACATATTGACCCAAGCTTTTGGATCATTAGTAGATAACTTAAATAGGGCCTTTAAAAGAGAACTGTTTAGTCTTTCAACTCTTTCATTGACTTGTGGGTGATAGGGGCTGGCTATGGTATGTTTTATACCACTTTTGGCAAGGTAGATGTTGGTATCAATGCTTTAAGTTTAATTACTCTGTTTGTGATTAGGAGTTCAGGTTTCCTGTTGCAGATCCTGAATGGATTAGACGTAAAGTTGTCCATCTAGGGATTAAGCAATGGAAAAATTGCGCAGTTGCGCTATTGCATCCTGATTATACTAGTGATAAAGACGTTTAAAACGCCCCTAAAACAGGTGTTCAATTTGCCTTTTGAACGCCATCTTCATTAAGCAGTGGACAATGTCACAGTAGGTTCCTCATGCCAGGAATTATCTGTCCAAGCAGGAAGGCTCAAAAATCCGGGAAACCTTTATCAAAATTGACCAAGTTAACAGATTTGAATCAAACAGTCAATCAAAAATGGGTTACAGCTGCTCCAGTCTGTCAGCTGAAACCAGCTCCTCATTGCAAATTGACATTGATAAATTGGCGTAATTTGAGGATCACCCAATACAAGCTTGTTAATCAGCATGGTGGTCAGAAATTGGTCACACAAGGGTTCTTTGCAACCTGGATCAGATACTTACTTGACAATGTGGAAGAAATAGGAGGCCAAGATTCAGGTGGTATTGCTTAGTCAATTTTTGATATGTATTAAATAATTTTCACTGTTTCAACTAAGAGTTGAGCCCTCCCAAAATTTTACTCAATAAAAATCATTTATCCCTAGTTCTAATTTACTTTTCAAAATGCATTATGTGGTTGGGTTGTTACAATATATTCTGTACAATTTAATTCTCAACCAAATCATTTCTGGAAGATGGGGCCCTGCAGTTGGAACTTTGTTGTCAGTGCCGCCAAATGTTAATTTCATGCAAGCCAATCTTGGAGCTCCCCCTCATTCTGGAAACTGAAAATCATGTTGCCTCCCAATGTCCTGAATTTTATTCTGAAGATACGTTGATGCTTTCTCAGACCATTTATCTTGGGCTACTTTGGTTAGGATTAATTGTTTTACTTAATCCTAGGATTACAATTGGAAATTTTACAAAAAGATATCTGAAGCCACATTGGTGGTTAATCATAAATTCTATGTGGATTTGGGTGGTAATTCCCCATCACTTAGAAACGGCTTCATACTATCCCGCAATTTCTGTCACAGACAATGGCTATCAGTTCCTTGTCATGTATTGAATATCTTTGCTCACCATCAGACAGCTTTCTTGATTCATATGCTACCTGGTGGAAGTTCTTTTCTGCAGTTTGAATTTGGAGTACTCTTCCTATTGCGTAGTTAGAGGCCTCAGTTTCCAGTTTGTATACTCCTTCACAATTTGGGTACTGTAAGATAGGTTCAGTGACCATACATTCTTTTAAATGTCAAAAGTGTTGATCTCTTAGCGGTGCCCATAAAAATTTTGCTGTCTTGCCTGTGATTGCAGATAAGAGAGAAGTCAAGGCTCCCCAGTCAGGAATTAATCTCCCAACATAGGCTAACATGTCTAGGAATGTACAAAGCTCACTCTTATTTTGCGGTGCTGGCATGTTGGTTATAGCTTGTATCTTTTCTGGGTCTAGATTCACTATGTTCTTGCTGATAATGTGTCCTAAAAACAGGAGTTTTGCTGAGAAGAAGTCACATTTTGAGGGCTTGGCTATGAGTTGGTTTTCTTGAAAAGCGTTGAAGACCAGGCAGACATCTTTTCAGTATTACTCTATAGTCAGGCTGTATATGATTATGTTGTCAAGGTAGATGATAGCCCTTTTTTCAATGTGTTCTTTAAAAACTTCATTTATAAAAGTCACAAAGATTTTTGGGGCATTTTTCATGCCAAATATGAGGACAACAAATTCAAAAAAGGTATACTTAGTTCTGAATGCTGTTTTAGGTATATCCTCTGGTTTAACGCGGATTTGGTGATAACCTGCTGTAAAGTCAATTTTTGTGAAGAATTGGGACCCCCTAGGGTGTTAAAAGGGTAACCAATCAGGGGCAGGAGATACCTGTTCTTAATTGTGACCTTGTTGAGCGCCCTGTAGTCTGTGAACAGGCAGAGTCCTCCATCTTTATTTTATACAAAAAAGACGGCCACACCAAAAGGAGATTTAGAAGGTCATATGAGTCCTTTTTCAAGTGCTTTGTCAAGGTAGGCCTTTAGTGCGTCATACTCTTGTGGTGTTAGGCAGTAAATAGGTTGTGTATTTGGTACACTCCCTTTAAGGTCAATTCTGTGTTGGATGCCCCGGTCAGGCAGTTGTCTTGGTAACTTTTCTTGGAAAACTAAAGGGAAATTGAGGACTAGCTGTTGTCAGATTGGGTCTTGTTTGCGCGAGGTCTCTGCATTTTTAAAGTGGATAATCTCATTTGTGCAGGTGTTCCAATCAATCTTGCTGGGGTACTTTTCTTCTTCTGTTTCTGTAATTTTCACAAATACATGGTCTCTCATAAGTGTGTCAAGGTGGGTTGGATACAAGTGGTAGTTGTGACAGAAATCAAAGGATAATAAGAATATGTCTCCATGTGGTGGGGAATCACCCACCAAATCCACATAGAGTTAATAATTAACCACCAACACAGCTTTAAATACCGCTTTATGAAATTTCCAAATGAGATACTAGGGTTAAGTAAAATAATTAACCCCAACCAGAAAAGCCCTAGATAAATGGCCTGCAAGAGAATCAGAGTGTCTTCAGCATAAAATTCAGGACATTGGGATAGCACATGAGTTTCAGCTTTGACAGGGGTAGGAAAAGCTCCAAGATTGACAGGTATTGAATTAACATTTGGCGGCAACAACAACAAAGTACTGACAGCCGGCCCCCATCTTCCTATAATAATCCAGCTAAGGATTTAATTGTAGGGATGTAGTGCAACAATCCAACTACATGATGTATTTAAAAGTAAAGTTAGACCAGGGAATATGTGATTTTTATTGAGTAAATTTTGGGAGGACTCAACTCTTAAGAGTTGAAACAGTGAAAATTATTCAATATATATCAAAAATCAACTAAGAAATACTGCCTGGATCCTGGGCTCCTATTCATTCCACATTCTCAAGTGAGTATTTATTCCAGGTTGCAAAGAACCCTTGAGTGATCAACTTCTAATGACCATGCTGATAAATAAGATCATATCAGGTGACCCTTAATTTATGTCAATTTATCAACATCAGCTTACAGGGGGGAATCAGATCCAACTGGCAAACTGAAGCAGTTATAACCCATTTTTGATCAACTTTTTGATTAAAATCTGTTAAATCAGTCAGTTTTATTAAAGGTTTTTGGGCTTTCTGCGCTTTCCTACTTGGCTGAATAATCCCTGGAATTATGGAACTTACTGTGACAGTGGTTACCTCTCTTTGTTCTATGGTGAGGATAGCACTATCCCAGTCAATATGAGGTTTGGTCTTTCTCATCCAGTCCAGACCAAGTATAACATTATACTTGGGGATGGTTATGATTGAACCACCAAGAGTAGTCTGTACGTCTCCTATTTGGGCAAAAAAGGGTTTGCCTCTTTGGTGACTGGTGTGCTCCTGTTATCTGCCATGATAACTCTCTTGACATTACTTTGAACTGTGGGTAGCTTCATGAGATTGGAAAATCTTTTGTCAACAAGGTATTGGTCTGCTCCAATGTTAAATAGTGCTGTGCCCTGGTATCTGCAAAGGCAAAAAAGATAAGTGAAGAGTTTGTCATGAATTTTGGTATTAAGATATCTCACTATGATATGCTTAGTACTAATTTGATCCATATATACAATATCATTGATGCTATCAATTTGGGCTTAATCAATATTCAGCCTATCAATATTATTGCACTATCACACTCTCCATAAAAAACTACCCTAGAAAGACTTATTCTACTTTGATCCAATCTTCAGTACTTCCAGAGATACAGCAGTGTTTGTGATTCTATTACTGGATAATAATACATAGTTCCTCTTATCAAGCTCTAAACCAGTGCCTGCCTTGTTGGGCTCATATCTCTGAAACTAGGGACTCAAAACTTATTCTGAGACTTATCCAGTATCATCTGATTTCTGTAGATCCCTCACATGATATACTAGGATCAATAGAAATTTTCCTGAATGTTTACATGACTGTTCATGTTGCCCTCTGTTCATCCTGAAGATGGAATGAGTGACTATATAATCCCCTCATTCCTTTTCTTAATAAATAAGCTTTATTCATATATCTATTATAAGTTTTCCTTTAATAGTCAACCAGTCCTAGGACAACAGGGTTAGGCTCTACCCTTACAGGGGTTTCTGTCTCATAGACCTTGTGTAAGCCTGAAATTACAACATAGTTTATTTCCAGTTTGGGCAGCAAACAGTATAGAATTGCTGGAGGGTACTTGGACCGTGGTAATTGATTTTGCGTCTTGGTCCCTGTAAAAGTCTTGTGAATTGGGGAGAGGGCAGCTTGCCTAAGCACTCCCTTGAGCTTTTCCCTCCTTGGTGGTGTTATCAGTGCTCATTTGATTTGCTTGAGTGTTAAAATTTCCACTTTGAGGATGGGAGCTGTTGGCTTGGTTGTTCTCCTGATTAGGTCAAGGGTCCTTCTTTGCTGCGGGACTTTTTTTATTGGTTACATGCAGGTTGTCAGATTTATGTGAAGCTTGTTTTACTTCCAAGAATACGTCTTCAAGGTTCTTGCAGCAGCTCATGTCAAACTGGCATCTGATGTGAGTGGGGAGGCCATTGTAGAAATCCAGTTGTGGTCCAGCCTCAAAGTTGATGGTGTCAGGAGCTCAATCACATATATCTTCATAGGCTGCAGTGTTCTCCTCAATAGTTCCTGCCATCTTGAAGGTTCTGAGTTCCGTCATGATCACAACATCAGAGTTTTTTTATTGCAAACTTCTCCAGGAAGGCGGGTTTAGACATGTCCCAGTCTTTGTTGTGACCAGGGTGTTGCTCAAACCATTCACTTACAAAGCGTGAAGAGGCCCTGGTGATGTGTAAAGAAATCTCACTTGCCCAGAGTTTGCAGGGGTAGCCCACTTGTGTAAAATTGTTTTGGGTGCTTTGAATCCAGAGGTTGGAATTTTATCAACATAGTTCTGAGAATGTTCCAATTTCTGCTGAGCGTAGGCGTTGGAATACAATGTTGGGTATATCAGTTGCGTCAGGCACTGCAGAAGATTCAGGACTCCTTGAGTACTGAGGAAATTGTACTGTTTGGTTGGTATAAGAATAATTTTAAAGACAGTGAATCCTGTGGAGACGTCCTGACCTTCTTTGTATTATCTCCAGACAGTGGGGAGTGCCATCTGCTGGGTTCTTTTCTTTGGAGGAATTTTTTTCTTTAAGTTACGTAGGTGTGGATAACCTACCTGCTGTTACCATTGTCAAGTATATATTTCTGAGAAGTATAATAAACAAGATAAAGGGGAAAGTAGAAGAGAATGATACTTTATTAGATATGAGTTTAGAGTATTATATAGTATCATGGGAAGCCACATGTTGTCCATGTACATTGTGGCAGTCATGGGGCTTGTCCAAGTAGTGTTTTTCTTAGGACTCAAAATGTTTGATCCCTATAATAGATGGGCAAATGATAATAGTGTCACTGACTTAATGATTAGTTGGGGAATTATTTGGAGAGTCACTTGGGGGAATTGCTTTCCTGAGAGGGAGTAATTGAAGATGTTGCAACACACCTATAATCTATTTCAATTTTAATTTCTAATCACTTAACCAAGTAAGCTACACTAAATGTAACAACCTTTTCAAACTCAAATATTTTCAGGGATTCACTTATTGAGCAGTTACTCTCTAATAGAATAGAGAAAAACACCCAGGTTAAAATCTACAAAAAAGGAACCTATAGGGATTTTAAATTTTAGTAGCTTTATTAAGTGCCTGTCAGATTGAAATTGGAAATTCTAAACTGCCAATAAACCTTTTGTGATAAAAGAAGCTAATTTAAGAACAGAAGAAAGAAAAAAACAAAACCACTTAAAGAAATGTGAGTACAATCTTCTAAGAAGTGGTAATATAGGAGATGAAACAATAAAATTAAGAGAACCAAAAAGTTATGGGTACTGTAGTTTTCAAACCTGTTGAGATAAACAAATATTATTCAGTTTAGAATACTTAGGCACAGTCACAACAAGTTTCAGCTGGAACCAGGTGAAGTTCAATTTAATCAATAAAGCTTCCATTTATCTAGGTTCAGAAAAAATAGACAACTCATAGTAAAAATATAATCAAATAACAAATCCCAGAAATTAGACAGCAAACACATGAAACCCATACTCAAAACAAACACAAACCAGTCACATCATGAAGCAATCTACATCAAATGTGATAATGATTTTCCAACAAAAATGACACAAACATACTATAAATTCAGAACCTGAATGTAAAAATGCAGGATTGTCAAATCCTTGGTCCAAATTTCAAATCACTTTTTTGGGCAACTCAGCTGAGTGGAAATTAAAATATTTAATAAAATCAACTATTTAATTTGACTTTTTTTGATTTATTTGAATTGGCAAATTCCAAATCCCTTGAGCAGATAACTCAACTAAAAAAGACAAAACTCAGCAAACAAATGCGGGATACATGAATTAGAAATGTGGGATTCTAATGTACAATTTGATATTTCCTGTATTTCAAACAAATCATAGACATCATGAAAAACTTAACAAATCTGAAATTGCGGGGTTGTCAAATCCAAGAACAAAATTTCAAATCAAAAATGAGGTGAATTCAAAATAAACATAATTTATGGGTGTCTCAAACAGGAAGTCAAAGGATCTAGAGTGGATTTGTGATAATTCTTTTAGGAATCATAGGCATTCTCAAAAATCACCCTATTCCATTTTAGAACGGCTAAAATTTAGATCCTACTATTCACCAACTTAACATAATTAACAATAAAATAGACTAAAATATACATGTCTCTTTTTGAGTTTAAAAATTTTTAATAAAAATTTATTATGTCTTCTTTCAAAAACAACCAAGTCAACAAGCTATTCCCTGGCCTTGATGAAATTATGCAGGGCCACACTGGGTTTTTCAATAATGAAGCCTCTGTCTATGGTCATACCCAACCCGCAGGCCCCTCCTCAAGCACTACCCAGGAGTGTGTTCTTTCTCCCACGTCCTCAAGCATGGCCCTGTTTGCCCATCACACACAGGCAGCTAGCAACCCAGATTATGTATCAACACTAGCATCCAGAATTGGCCAAGTGAGCCACAGGGTCACCCAGGGAACCCAAAATCCCAAAACAGCCAATAAGATGGCACTGTCCAGTTCCCAAGATGGACACATCCCTCCTCCAGTCAATCAGCCTTCAAGACAGAAGAAAATTTATCATCCCAGAAATTGTGCTCAAAATGGTCAAAAAACAAGGGATGTTTATGTCCCTTGGAGAAATTGCAGCTGCAATGGGTTTTGCAAAGCCCACTGTGGCTGCAACCCTGCAAGCCCACGCCAACTGTGCCCCCCCTCCCAAGAAGACCCCAACTGGTGCCTGTACTTCAACTGAAGGTGAAAAAGCCCATCATCTCATGATGGCTATCATGGAGTGTGACCCGCAGATGCTCCTGGTCCAGGTCTGTCTCCAACTGGGACTCCACAGCATTTTCACCAGTAAGAGAACAGTGAATTTTTGGATGCACAGAGTTGTGGTTGCTGCCAGAATCTTGTCCAATCAGGTTCTCAGTGGCCCCAGTTTGGTGGATACTAACCCATACAATGCAACCATTATTAATTTTACCAAAGGAAGGGCAATGAGGGCCCGTAATGACGTCATTTTTTTGTTGTATGCCAAGATTTTTGGAAAGTATCCAAGACTTTGGGGAAAAGCGCATCCAATCTGACGTATGGAAGCCCGGCCCAATCCTGTATCAATTTTTCAGGGTTTTGTTGGCAGTTTCCCCATTGGGTGTCAATCATTACTCAGTAATATCAAACACCGCAGATGGGTATGCCTACCAAACAGAGCTCAAGGACATGCTGGAGAAGTGGGCTACCCAACACGCCGTGTACACAGTTGTACTGAGTGCGGAGATGGAGCAGCGGGAATGGGCAACCCAAGAAATCAGGGCTGCAGGGCATACCTGTTGGTCCTACCCCATCAACCACACTGACATACATTTTGCAGATGTATGTCTCTAAAATTTTGGTTCTGCTCTCAGGCGCTCAAAGCCTGCCATCTACAATGAATTGTGCTCCCAAATTGAGAAGGGGTATGAGCTTTTCCCTTCTGTATTTGTCCAGAACCTATCAGATCTCATTATCTTCTATGTAAGTGATAGTGATAAGTCCAGAAAGGACTCCTGCCTCCCCCCACACCAATCCATCCATTTCACCAAGCCCACATATGTGAGAGAAGAAGAATTCAAGCAATTGAAGCAATCAGCTCTTGCTGCCCCTTTCCAGTCAACAAACCCTACCTCCCCAACCCCCCATCAAGCCACTCACCTTGCATTCTTGACTCCCAAACCACCACCCATTACCTCCTCACTATCTCTGATTCCGTCCCTTTCACAGGCGCAGATGAAGGCAACATTCATTCTGCCCATTCCCTCCCCTTCTTGTCCTTTGATCAGTAAAATAAATCTTTTCTTTATGATAACTTATTAAAATTAAAATTTCTCTTTCAATTCACAATTAACAATATTTCTTTTACATTGTTAGCATTTCTCATATTTAAAAAATGTGTTGTACATTTGATGTGGTAACATATAATTATTTGAATCAATATTTTTTGTTATCAATAATAAATTAAGAACCAGAAATATAAATATTGCAATATTCTAATGCAATATTTATATTTGTGGTTCTTAATTTATTATTGATAACAAAAAATATTAATGTGTTGAAGGTAGTACTATAAAAACCAGTTTTTTGATGTAATTCAAAAAAATGTCAAATATCTACAGCCTTATTAACAAATTAGAGTCAGCCCTCCAAAAGGTTGTTGAGCTTGAACATATCATAAGGGAAATTATAGTAAATAAGCTGGGAAATGAGGGAAGGGCTTTGGTCCAGCAAAACAAAACCACAAAAAATAGCCTGGGAACAATAGTCAACAAAGAACACAAGGAAATAGCTTTAAATATACAAAATGAAATACTCAAGTGTTTAAATTTCAAAAACTAAAGTTACAACTTAAGAGAATTTGCAAAAAAACAACAGAAGGAATACTCAAAAAGTCAAATTGATTAAAGGAAATGAAATCTCAAAGGAAATTAACACTAATGAAGAGGAAACTAATCAACTGGAAACAGATGAAAACAAAGCACATTCAAGAAGCAGAAGCACCTCAAGAAACAATGAAAATTCAACAAACAAAAATCAAGAGGAAAAACAAGTAGCACAGAAAATAAGGAAGATCAAACCCAGAAAAATAAATGAAGAGCAGCAAAAGCTCATGAAGTTTGCTGAAGGGGCGCCTGTGGCTGAGGGGCCGCAGGGGAAACAATCAGTAAGTTTTTTTATGTTTTACTTATATTTACTTTACTTATAACTAGGAATGGGGAAGAGGTTACTGAAGTGGCAGCGTTCACGCCAAGCAGGTTTTATGGGGGTTACCAATCACTGGTAGCCCCTGTAAAGCAAATAAATAAATAAATAAATAAATAAATAAAAATGAAATAAAATTAAATAATTCAAATTAATATGAATAATTTTGCAAATATTGAAGCAAAAGCCAAGGAATATTTACCACCTGGGGGTGCTTTCTGTGGATTAGGGAAGCATATGAAATAGGAGCAAATATCAATTTCAAAGTGATGACTGAAATTTGTGGGGATATCAAAATAAACTTTGATGAATATATTTATGAAAGTATTCAACAATTTCCCTTTTCAAACATCAATGAGTACAAAAAAATCTAATAAAAACTGACTTTCAAATAGAAACTGAATATCTTAAAACTGAAATTTTCATTGAAGTATTCAAAGCATTATCAAATAAAGTCAGGAACACAGTCCTTGTGAATACGTTTAAACCTTTATTTATTTTGTTTGCCGAGGCATGGGGGGCAGATACAAGTCAGGCACCCTCTGGAACAATATTCAAATTCAGCCAAACATCTTAAATCAACAGATTAGTTCAAATATAAAAGAAATTATGCATGTTCTCTGAAAAATATACCTCACAAAGGATTCACGTCACAGTATACCTAGGAATCCTACTACATTGCATATTAAAAACTAACATCAAAAAGTTGGAGGATGTACCTATACAACTTGATATATGCCAATTAGCACTTGAACACCAGAAGACAATGCGGGGGTATAGGACAGTTGAGCATGTGTGTACAACTCCTTTGCACTGGCATTGCTGTATGGGTTTTACGTGACTCCCAAAAAGAACCTGTTAATTGATTTGCTTACCTGACTCCCGTTTATTAAGCGTTTGGCAACCACTGGGGTGCAGGGCGCCACCCCTCTTGCAATTACATCCAGGGTTGTCCACCATGTACAGAAGAGTACATGGATCCAATTAGATGCTCTAGCTGAAAATTTGATTTTGGGGTATAATTCCCCAGAATAATCACATTCCCTTTGCAATTTGCATCTACCTAATAAATTATCTTCCCTTGCAAATTAACTTTTATATTTTTTAATTTTAAATATTTAAATTTTAATATTTAAATTATAATATTAATATATCTAAATATATTATAAGACAGTAGTTATAGTAAGCAAACACATGAAATAATAAAATAAGATTTAAATGTGTTTATTTACTAGCTTGTCAAGTACAGGTTCATTTATTACATAGTTAAACAACAAGAACTGAATTTATCCGCATCAAGCAGCCCGCTCCACTTATATGCTAAATAAGTGGTTGTTTAGAGCTCAAATTACCTTTCCCTTGTAATATGATTTGATAAATATATTCAATATGCTTGGCCTGTATCATAATTACTAATTAGTAAGAGATACATGAAAATCATTGGTTTTTTGTGTTGTGTGGCTAAAGTGGCACTGAAATAATAAGGATCAGATGATGACTTGCAAGGTCCAATTTGTGGCTTAAAAAATCCAAAGTACCAACAAGGATTCACAATAGTTTAAATAAAATTAATCTATTTCTATCTTTTTTAATTTATTTATTTGTTAGCTCAACAGTCAATACAATATCAGTGCATTATAATAAAAATATGTGTCCTCATATCTAGTATAATTAATTTGACTTAACTTTTGTACGTATTCTTATATGCCTATAATACAATTCAACATCATGCCATTATATATAAATAATAATTTTTGAGTCCCAATAAAAAATATATAAAAATAAAACAAATAAAATCCAGAGCGCCCATTTATCTGATTGGCTCAGAGTTGAGGGCTTTAGGGAGGGAGGATTCCAAGTGCTCATAGAAAGCTGCCACCACATTGGGTGGCATTGCAAATTGGCTGATCTTGAAAACATTGAAGAGATCCTCAGTGTCCTGAGGGAGGCCTTTATTCACCTTATTCTCAATCCAACCAAACACCTCTTTGATTGGATTCAGAAATAGAGAATAGGGCGGAAGGAAGAGGAGTCTCATTGGACACTCAGTAAGCCGGTGGCTGGAGGTGTGGCTGTTTTTGTTGATGGGAGGGAACTCAGACACAACCAGATCCACTTTGTGGAGACCAAAATTATCCAACACAACAATGTTGGTTAAGCTGCTGTAATTGATCTGGATTTAATCCTTTACAGCTTAGAGAAAATTGAGAAAAGTCCCGCTATTGTGGGAACCCTTGATCATTTGATATTGGTCCAACCTGCGAGGACCCAGAAGCGCAATCATGGAATGTGTATGGGAATGAACAGCTGCACAATGTGCTACACCATCCTTGGACCCCTTATTAACCCACCCATGCCTAGACCTGAGTGAGGAGGAAAACAACAATTCATTAATGTAGAAGAACTGGACATTATCAGTCTCCTTTAGGGCCAGATAAGTCTTGGCATAAATGTGTTGATCTTTGAGGGTTTTTTCACTGTTTTGATTGTACAGAGAAATCCCCAGTACTTTCTAAGAGAAGCCAAGATTGACCATGGTTTTATAAACAAGTGTTTTAGAAACAGAAAGCCTGAAATCTGTGGCCAGCATTAATTGGTCAGCAAGCATGTCCAGGTGGCAATTCTTGGCTACCCACTGCTTGATGTGCACAGGTTGAAGTAATTTTGGCTGCCACTCAGCCTTGACAGATTTGGCAATTCACCTGGTGTTGCCGTGCTTTTTGTTGATATTGCCAATATATTTGGCCGTGACACCAAATTGGGACACAATATCCCAAACTGCCATCCCCCCATTCAAGCAGTTGAGGAGAGCTTTGCACTCATTATCCATCAACTGACACCGGCCCTTGGCAGGTACTACGGCATCCTGGCTGGCAGGCTCAACACAGGGGATGGGGACCTTTATATAGAAAGTGGGATCATTCTTACTTGCAGTGGCGCTGTCAATAGTGGAATAGGTAACAGGCGCAGATGGTTCCTCAGTTGTGACCAATGGCTGATAGGAGGTGTCAAAAACATGGGGTCAGGAAGTGGCAACTCTTGGATAAAGAGTGCGGGGACAGGTGATAGCTGGGTACACAGTAGAGGTGTAAGTAACCTCAGTGTTCCCAGTGACCCTGGTGTAGGATACTTTGGTAGAAGGCCTTGAGAGCAGCTTATGTCTAGGATTAAGGCTGTGTGATCTGGCTTGGGATGTGGGAGGTGGTTGGCAATGACACCTTGGGAGGCCTGTGTGTTGGCATGACTCCCCTTGAGTTGGGTTCTGGGTCTGTTCTTGGACCCTCTGGGACGCCCTTGTGGACAAGCTGCCCTGCAGGCTGGTGCAGGAGCTGGTTGGGAATGCAATTAACGTTCCATAAAAATAAAATAAAATATATATTTTAGATTAAATATGTATTTATTTGGATTTTTGGTTAGTTGTGAGTATCTGCTTTCTCTTGATTTAGCCTTGAATAGTAGCAAAATTTCTATATCTGTGATTTGAAGTGTATAATATTGTATACTTTCCAGGTTTGGAAAATTTTACATTTCACTTAACTTCATGTCTAAAAATGGTTATTGAGATTGGATTTTTCATTTGATTTTATCCAGAGTGGAGCTTCTTTATTTGGGTTAGTGTTTCCTAGTATGCTTACTGTACATTCAATTTGGATTTCAGTTCCTGCAATTATTATCTGAGTTTACTAGTGGTATTAAAAAGTGATTTGAAATTTGGTCCTTAAATTGACAATCCTGCAATTTAAAAAAACATAGTTAACTTAATAAAAATGGTTGATGGATTTGAACACTTCAAATATGATATCAGTTAATTCATTTTATCCATAGGAAATATGCAGTTCAACTTGAACTTTGCAAAGTGTCTATGAGTTCCTGCATTTTTAAAAATTCAAATAAATATACAAAAAAATCAATTTAATCAAAAAAGGCATTCCCTCAAAAGTGATTCAAAATTTGGACCAAGGATTTGACAATCCCACATTTTTACGTTCAGGTTCTGAATTTACAGTAGGAAAAATTAGGTTAGTCACAAAAGTGGTATTTTCAAGCACAAAACAAATCATTTTTTTGATAATCAGGATTATCTTTGGGACTCAAATAGGAAATTGTGGCTTTCAAGAGAGAATCCACCAAAATCTATCCAGGTAACTGTAGCATTATTTTCAATGTATGTGCTTCTAAATTTGGACATTTATGTCCAAGAAAATGTCTCAAATAGTAGCCCAAACCTAAATAAAATTAATACTATAGAAATAATTTTGTTGCAACATCTTTGATTACTCCCTCTTGGTGAATTGATGCCCCAAGTAGTTCACCAAATGAGTCACTGAATGGCTAACCAACTAATCATTAAGTTGGTGGCACCACTATCATTCAATCATCTATTACGGGGATCACCCAATCCAGCTACTAAGCAGAACACAACTTGAGTAAGCCTTGTGACTTAAGAGAAACTTTACTCAGATAAGCACCATGACCATCATAACATACATGGACAGATGTGGCTTCCCATGATACTATATATTATCCTATATTCATACCCAATAAAGTATCATACTCTTCTTAAATTTCCCCTTTATCTTGTTTATTATACTTCCCAGAAGTATAAACTCAACAGGAATAGCACAGGTAGGTTATCTATACCTACCCAACTCAAAGGACAAATTCCTCCTAAGAAAAAGACCCAAGCAATGATACTCCCTAATGGCTGGAGAGACTACAAAGAAGAACAAGATGTCCCTGTGGGCCTTATCATCTACAACAATGTCCTTGTACCCATCAAACAATACAACACTCTCAAAGCCTGTAGACTGTTACCCATAGCCCCAACTGCAAAAGAGCCACATCAACCTGAAATACCTACATTGTATTCCAACGCCTACGTTCAGCAGAAATTGGGGCTTTTTCAGGACTACATTGGGAAAATTCCTCCCTCTGGATTAACAGTACCCAAAGCAAATTCAAGCAAGTGGACTACCCCCACAGACTCTGGGTCAGTGATATTGCCCTTAGCGTCTCAGGAACTGCATCAAATTTTGTAAGCAAATGGTTACCCCAGCACCCTGACCAGAAGAAAAACAGGGAGTTATTCAAAACCACCTTCCTTGAAAAGTTCTCCACAAAGGACTCAGACGTGGTGATCATGACTAAGCTCAGAACGTTCAAAATGACAGGAACAATTGAGGAATACATTGCTGCATACAAGGATCTACACAACTGTGCACCCAACACCATCAACTTTGATGAACCCAGGCCACAGTTAGACTTCTACAATGGTCTCCCCACGCACATTAGGCAACAGTTTGACATGACCTGCTGCAAGAACCTTAGAAATGTATTCTTGGATGGAAAGCGCGCAGATCAAAAGTCTGACAACCTACATGCAACAAATAAGCGCAAGGAGAGCCCTACAGCCAAGAAGGACCCTCAACCAAACAAGCAAAATAATCAAGCCAACAACACCCATCCTTGAACCTGTAACTGTACAGTGCAGGCTAACCAAGCAAGTACTGAAGATACCAATAAGGAGGGAAAAGCTCAGGGGAGTGCTTAGGTGAGCCACCCTCCCCTACTTTACAAGACTTGTACAGGGACCAGGACGTGGATTCAATAACTATGATCTAAGTACCCTCCAGCAACCCTCTACTGTTTGCCGCCCAAACTGGAAATAAACTCCTCACTTATCCTTTCTGTTTTGCAGATATCAGGGCACTGCACTATTTGACACTGGAGCAGACCAATCCCTTGTTGACAAGAAATTTGCCAACCTCATGAAACTACCTACAGGCCAAAGCAATGTCCAGAGAGTCATCATGGCAGACAACTAAAGCACATCAGTCACACAGAAGGCAAAACCTTTTCACGCCCAAATTGGAGACGTAAAAACTACGCTCAGTGGCCCCATCATACCAATCCCCAAGTACAATGCTATGCTTGGCCTGGATTGGATGAGAAAGACCAAACCTAATATTGACTGGGATAGCGCTACCCTCACCATACAGCAAGGTGAGGTGCATCACCATGTTTACCCAACTCATCTTAACACACTTATGAGGGATCACATGTTTGTGAAACTTGTGGAGACAAAAGAGGAAACTGACCCTAGAAAGATCAACTGGAACACCTGTACATACAAAGTTATTCACTTCAAAAATACAGAGACCAGGCGTGAAGAGAACAATATCCAATATCAATTAGTCAGTGAGTTTCCCTCTGTCTTCTGAGAAGCCCTACCAGGTTTACCACCAGACTGCAGCATACAACATGAGATCAACCTAAAAGGGAGTGTACCCAAGGCACAACCTATCTACTGCCTCACACCACAAGAAGACAACACCCTAAAAACTTACTGCAATGAAGCCCTTGAGAAAGGGCTCATACAACCATCAAAGTTGCCTTTTAGAGCTGCTGTCTTCTTTGTGGCCAAGAAAGACGGAGGCCTCTGTCTAGTCACAGACTACAGAGCGCTCAACAAGGTCACAATTAAGAACAGGTATCTCCTGCCCATGATTGACAACCTTTTTGACGCCCTGGGGGGTCCCAAATCTTCACAAAAATCAATTTGACAGCAGGCTACCATCAAATTTGCATAAAGCCTGAGGACATTCCAAAGACCACATTTAGAACTAAATACAGATCCTTTGAATGTGTTGTTCTCAATTTTGGTATGAAAAACGCCTCCAGCACCTTTGTAACCTTTGTGAACAAGGTCTTCAAAGAACATGTCAGAAAATGGGCAATCATTTACCTGGACAACATCATCATCTACAGCCCAATCCTCAAACAGCACTGGGAAGATGTCCGCCTGGTCCTCTGCAACCTTGAAGAAAACCAACCAATTATAAAACCGTCAAAGCGTGAATTCTTTTTGGCTGAACTTCTATTCTCACAGTCACACTATCAGCAAGGACGGGATCAAACCAGATACAGACAAGATACATACCATAACTGAAACACCAGCCCCAAAAAATAAGAGCAAACTCTGAATATTCCTTGAGATGGTAGCCTATGTAAGAAGGTTCATCCCTGATTGGGGTGCCCTAACAGCCCCCCTGTATACCATTATGGAAAAAACAACCAAGTTTGTCTGGACGCCACTGAAAGACCAGCACTTCTGCCAACTAAAGGAACATATGGTCACCGCCCCTATCCTCCAATACCTAAATTGCAAGGGGATCTATGAGTTAGAAACCAACACATCTGACTACGCCATAGGAGGAGTACTCCATATTCAAACAGCAGAAAAGGACTTCCTCCCTGTGGCATATGAGTCAAGAAAACTATTTGATGGCAAAAAAAGATACCCCATATACAATAAAAAGTTGGTAGCCATCATACATTACCTCATGAAGTGGCAATGCTATCTAAAAGGAGCCCAAACTTTCAAAGTACTCACTGATTAAAAATCACCAATATTCTTCAAAACACAACAACACCTGTCAAGAAGACAAGCCAAATAGATGAGTCTCATACAGAGATACACCATGCAAATTAAATATAAGCCAGGCAAGGAAATGCTTACTGCAGATGCCCTGTAAAGGCTATACAGCAAACATGTCCTCTGCACTGATGATGACCCTGACTGGCCCATGTTAATCATGGGGAATCTACAGGAAGTTTTCCCACCTGGCACCCCAATGAACATCCAAGAGAAAGTCCTTAAGAACAAACATCTGTTCAAAAACGTATATGGCATCTTGCATTGAGTACTTCCAAATGGTGACACTGTATCTTACATCCCATTAACGCAAAAGATTGACACAATCCTCTGATATCACAGAGACCTGGGACACACCTGTAGCAGGAACTTGCACAAATATCTCAAGACACGCTACTGGTGGCCCAACATGCTATATGATATCAGAGAGGTACTGGAACAATGCAAAGTCTGTGAAAAGTATGCCCAAACCAAGGCATCACCCAAGTCAGTAGTACCTGTATTCATCACACAACCCTGCAAGGTATGGCTGTTGGATATTGTGGGACCAATTCCTGATGAAAACAAGGGCAAGAAGTACATCATAAAAGCTATTGACTATGATACCAGATGGCCTGTACCACAAGCTACAAAAGAACACAAAGGCAATGATGTGAGACAATTCATTGGCAAAGAGATCATAGCCAAGCTTGGGAAACCTGACCTCCTGATAACAGATAGAGGCACCAAACTTAAGGCCATTGGCACCAATATCTATCTTGCCAAGAATGGGATAAAACACATCACAGCCAGCTTGTACCACCCTCAAGCAAATGTAAAAGTAGAACAACTAAACAGCTTGCTTGTAGAAGCCCTCAGTAAGTTATCTGCTAACAATCCAAAGGCCTGGGTCAACATGCTTCCAAAAGCACTCA
This sequence comes from Entomophthora muscae, assembly GCA_014839935.2. Lineage (NCBI taxonomy): Eukaryota > Fungi > Entomophthoromycota > Entomophthoromycetes > Entomophthorales > Entomophthoraceae > Entomophthora > Entomophthora muscae. Next base: position 12,843 of record QTSX02007362.1, on the reverse strand, counting down.
TGGTCTGTAGAACACAAGTCAACTGTAATAAGGGTAAAAGCCCTTACAAACTTGTCTATGGACAAAAGCCTTCCCTTGTTAGTACGGCCACAGGACCACAGTTAACTCTTCCTAAAAAGGTGCCAGACAACAGCAACCCCAACATACAACACACTAGAAAGGACCAAGAGGAAATGTAACACAAAAGAGTTGAGAGGGAAGCAATCCCCATACAGCAGGAAAGATTCCAAGTTGGGGATAAAATCTGGGTTGTCAACCACAACCAGCATAAGTTAGATATGGGGCTACTTGGACCAGGCATTGTCATGGAAGTCAAGCCAAACAATACCTACCTCATCAAAGGAATTGGTGCCCAAACTGAATTAAAACTTATGCACAATGACCATCTCTGCCTATGTAAGGCAAGAACAGCCCAGCATAGCTCCAGACTCCCTGTTCCCAATGCCAAACTGAATCAATACCAAGCTTGTGTCCCTGACACACTCAATAAAATCCCCAAGGCTCCGCCTTCCAGCACCCCAGGGGGAGATGTTGCAACATCTTCAATTACTCTCTCTCAGGGAATTGAAGCCCCAGGTAGTTTATCAAATGATTCACCAAATGGATAACCAACTAATCATTAAGTTGGTGGCACCACTATCATTTGACCATCTATTACAGGGATCACCCAATCTAGCTCCTAAGCGGAGCACAACTTGAGTAAGCCTTGTGACTTAAGAGGAACATTACTCAGATAAGCCCCATGATTATCATGACATACATGAACAGTATTTGGCTTTCCATGATACTATATATTATCCTATATTCATATCCAATAAAGTATCATACTCTTCTTAAATTTCCCCTTTATCTTGTTTATTATACTTCCCAGAAGTATAAACTCAACACTTTGTTTTTCTTTTTCAATAAAACTTCAACTGTTTTTTTGTTTAAAATGAGTTTAAAAAGTGAAGATAGCTTTGATATCATTGAGGATCAATCCTGGGAGCTATTTCAAGCCATGCTGTTACAGTAGGATATCAAATAGAAGGGATTGTACGTTCAAAGAAGACAGGGAACCAGCAAAGAACTGTAGCCAAACCCTTAACCATGATGGCAGATTTAAATGTCATCATTGACAAGAATGGATTAAATCTGGAGTTGCTCAGATAGCCCTCAAAAATCAGTATATACCCTGCTCTGCACCAATTAATTATGATAAAAAAATTACACGGTATTTATTGTTCAAAGAAGGTAGTGCTTGACCTGTTGATTGACAGATTTTTTTCCAGATTGTGACGTCATCAATGCAAGCCCCAATGATGGAGTCCCAATGTCAGGGAAATCTTCCCTGACTACCTGAATCATATGGGATTTTTCTCACCAACATAAAATGCAAAGAAAAACAACCAAGCAGTTTTTGACACATGGCTTAATTTGGAACTTGGTGAGAACAGGGATCAAATCTGGAACCTTGATTTAAAGATCATTGTCAGTTTGGACTGTAGAATATAACATAAATTACCTTTTTATAAGGTTTCAATTTCAATAAATTCTTGCTCCTGCTTTTGCACCTTGTCTAGGAAAGATTAATAAACTGCTGGTCAACGTCACTTACTGCTCAAATGATGATTGGCTGCCTGGGCAGCTGCTTACGCCCAGCTCACTATAGCTAGGTTATCTGAACACCACACCACACATCTTTGATAATATTATCCCTCAAAGCCTCTATTCAGTCCTGAAAAACCTGGTAACCATATTTTTGAGCCTCTGTTTAAACCTTTGTATGTAAGATATTATTAAGGCCAGATACAGCAATTAATTATACAGAACCTCTCACTAGCCTTAATTATATGGAAACTTGGTTTAAACTCCTCTCAATTCTCAAATATCCCCTCAAAGGTTATGAAATGACCATCTTAGTATATAAGTGATACCAAATTCAATATTTTTGCTTGTTCCAACAATAGTAATTATTCTTCTCCACTAAGTTTGTCTACAATTATCTCTTGCAATCCTTTTTGAAGCCAGGAAAGGAAGTTATTTCCTGGTCTGGTTTCTAGCCCCTTTCCTCTCTGTGGTATTGGCCCTTGCAAGCCCAACTCCCACCACAGACTGACATAATTATTCTCCTGATGACTCCCACCAGAAGGAGTTCCTGGCTAATGGTTGGTTCAAATATCCCTCAGGACACTGGAGAAGAAAGTTCCAGTATGGCTTCTCCACAACTCCACCTCCACCCATCAAACCTTCCTTGGTTAGAAAAAATGCCTCCTTCTACCTGTTGACGTACTTGGTAGGATATTACCTACTGGAAAGGTTCAGTTCTATGATGGAACAGTTTGCATATCTAGGGCACTTTGGTCACCTCACTATGGTTACAGTTCCTATTGGTTCGGTTATTGCAGGGCTTAACTTAGGGGCCTTGGCTCACAAGATTGGGTACTTGTTCCCTTTTAATTGGGTCCCTGACACCCAAGTGGTGAAAATGTTCTTGCCAGATAATCAGATGCCATAGTGCCTCCCCCATCCCCAATCCTGAACTCCCTTAAAACTTCCCCATTGCACTCTAGAAACTTGTTTGTCAATACTTTACTCTTCCTGAACAATAAAGATAGTTTAGCCTAAAATGTTTGGATGCTTGGGCTTGTTGGCCCCTGTGTTTATGAACTTTGCTAGTGCTGCTGTGAGGGCCGCTATCAATCCCTTTGCTGTGCCCTGGCCTGGCCTGTCATGCCCTGCCCCAAAGGGCAGGTTGCTTAAAGATAATTAAGTTATTTTTCATTTTTTACTTAATCTTTTGGGTTATTTATTAATATTCAAAAGTTAGGTCAAATTGTTAATAATTTAGTATTTTAAAGTATTCTTACCTTTGTTTTACGTGATTCATGTTCAAATTGGTGTATTTGTTGTTGCTTTGACTGCCTGATTCTTATTTTATATATATTTCTACTTTTAAGTTAGAATATTTTCATCTATATTACCTTCAAAACTCCTGCTTGCGTTATTGCTGCTTCCCCAGTTTTACCTTACAGATCTGCGTAGAGTACTGGCTCCTGTTTCCCCTTTTTCTTGCCTCTGATTTTCCAAACTTCTCCAGTTGCTCCTCTTCTTGACTGCTTCCTCCCTGGTGATCATTGTCAACAGAAAAGGCCTTCTTACTATAAATAAAAAGCTTTTGAAGAGTAGGCTTTAAGCCAAAATTCTAAGTGATTTCTTCCCCTTCAACTTTACAATTTTTAAACTTCAATTTTGTCATTTTTAGATTTTTGTTTTCTTTAAATTCATTTTCTTAGTTTAGCTTTTTCCTTAATCCAAATGAAACTTGTAAAACAACAAGCCTTAGGCTTGTTGTATCCATTTTTCCCTTAAGGAATCTTTCAATAGTTATATATATCAATTTGCAGATAGAGAATATCCCAATATTGATATTCCTTTAGTTACAAATTGTTCACTATTGAACACTTTATTCTATCTTCTTTGCTTAGGGTTTTTAAACTCTATTACTCCATTTTTTACGCAATATAGGGTTTTAGCGGGTTTTTGTAAGATCATCTTACAGATGGTACCTACATTCTTATATCTTCTAAATTTGAATCCCAACGCTTTGCATGCTTTAGTTTATAATCTTGCACCATTATGGGCAAGACCTTACATGGGCTGGCCTGCCCTCAACTTAGGTTCCTCTTCCAGCCGCTGATTTCATCTCCCTTGAGAACACTTTTCATGGCTTTGACTTTCACCATGAGCACTCCCTGTGGATCCCCTATAAAGAAACTCCCTGGGGCTTAAAAAGATGGCTCAGATTTTTGCCACAATAATCTGTTCTACCATCAGAGGATCTCAAATACAAAGCCCTCTTCCCAGTTTGACCTGCTGTTGCTTAAGCAGCATAAAGTTATTCTACTCTATTTCCATTGCTTTTCTTTTAACATTGCAGCACAGTGTTTGGCCTTAACAGCCACCACAGCTGGTTGAGCTAGTTAAGACAGCACACACTTACCTCTCTCTGGCAACTGTTCTCTACTTGAGCAAAACCAGCCCATGCCTGAAAAACAGCTTCATGTGTGAATCATCACGGGACTGTCCTCTCCCTGTCTACCCAGTGAGTGATATACATTATGGTAGATGATATAGTATCTGATTCCCCACAATACACATGAAGTTCATCCATCTTTTGTTCGGGTTATATTGAGTTAAGCATCCTTTTCCTTATCCAACCAGAGCCCCATCCCTTACCATCTCTCACAGGGAATCCAGGCACTAGCCAGCAATCCACCCTGAAGGCTGACATCTGGCCAGCTCGGGCATCAAACATTTTGTGGAAGGTTTCCTGCTGGGCTTCCTGGGATGATATCCCCAAGGCTTGGAAACAACAGCAGGCAAACTCCCCTATGGGCCCTTATATCAGCACAAGACTGCCAGCATCAGCAGCAGCACTCTGCAAGAGTAAAATCGCCAGAAGAACCATTTAAAGAGAGATGAAGAGATATATCAAATAAGTTGTCAACTGCTTTAAAAGTACCAAGCCAAATTGATAGGAGGGGCTGATTAATTTTGCGCCAAAATCAGTATAGCAGAACACCAGCATGAGCACGGTAATGAGGAACAGCATGTTAAGAGGTAAATAAGAAAAATACAACGGTTGCAAAGCCAGATACAAGGCAGACCACTGCACAGTGAGGGAATCCATAGATAATGTCAGAAAGGAGATTATTAGACTATCAACAACTGGGACCAGAAGGCCCAAGTGGTCAAGCATAATGGGGGTTTGGGAAAATTGGATGATTTTATTTTCTCAGTGATAATAAGCTATCTAGAAACAAGTTTCTAAAGGGGAATGGGAAAGTCTTAAGGGAGTTCAGGATGGGGGTGGAGGAGATTCCATGAAATCTGGTTGGATGATGAGAATATTTTCAGCAGTTGGTGGTCCTGTATTAGAATTTGAGTTGATGACGTCATAATACAGAAAATTTCAGCAACTAGCTGTTACGGTAGAAAATCAAATGGAAGGGATAGTACACCCTCAAAAACCTGAAATCGGCAAAGAACCGCAGCCAAACCCCTGAAAGAAATAGACAGCTTAAATGCCGTCATAGACAAAAAATGGGTCAAAGATGGGGTTGCCTAAATAGCCCTCAAAAATCTGGAATTGCCTTATTTTCCCCCAAATAATTATGATAAGAAAATTATGCGTTATACGCTATTTGGGGATGGCAGCGCTTGACCTGCTGGTAGCCAAATTTTTCCAAATTATGACGTCATCAACTCAAATTCCAATGCAGGACCACCAACTGCTGAAAATATTCTTGCCAGCCAATCAAAAGCTGCAAAATCCCCTCCTGCCCCATCCTGAACTCCCTTAAGACTTCCCCATTTCCCCTCTAGAAACTTGTTTCTAGATAGCTTAATTCCCCTCAAAATAAAAGAAAGTCTATCCCAAAATGATGGCGTACCTGGGGCTGTTTGCCCCTGTCCTTGAAAGACTAGCCTTTGTGGCGGTCAAGGTTGCCGTCAACTCTATGGCCGCAACTTGGCCCACCCTTTACATGCCAATGCCTTCAGATTCTTTCTCTAATTTCCCCTTGCAAGTCATTTGCTTGTTGACAATTTTGACTTCCATCTTCTGCTACACTACCATTGGATCCAAGATGTTGAACCTGTCCTCCCAATTTGGCCTCCTGCTTGCCAAGCAACTCACAATCTGCTTATTATTGTCAGGAATATTCCTGACAACACTGTGGTTCAGGACAATATTTTGTGTACAATTAATTGTAAGAAACAAAACAAAAATGGCAGCAGTTCCCCCTTATTGGGGAAACTGCTGCAGGAAGCCGGGGCCAGAAAACAAGAATTAAAAATAAGAATTTTAATTCAGACAGGTTTTATACCCCGTCCGCGGGCCGCGCAGCTGGCTGTCTGCAGACCGCACACCCGACTGCCAGGCGACTGCCAGCCGCACGCCGAGCCTGGCAGCTTGCCCGCGCACACCAGCCAGCCAGCCCGGGCGCAGCTACCACCCGCCAGCCAGTCCCCCACCCAGGCTGCCAAATGGGGAAATTTCCAAAAGGGGAAACCCAAAAGCCAATTTCCCCAAACCTAAATGAATGGGGAACTGCTGCCCAAATTTGGAATTTTCCAAATTTGGGAGGGGCTGACAAGCTGCTCAAACCATCCATTCCTGCATTAACTGCAGAATTCAAAATTGGATGCATGAAAGCATCCAATGATACACCAGACCAATGCAAGCCCAGAGATAACAATTTATTGCCTGCACACCACTACCAATTCCCCTCCCAAAAGGGAATTCCAGACAACACCAAGTGTTTGGGATTCCCTGTCCAGTGTTTTACTCTATTCATGCCACCACAAGGATGATAGTATATAATAAAGCCAATTCACTTGATGATAGTTTGTGCTATCATTGAGTGAAATTACCCCTCAATAGTATCACATAAATCAACCAGAAATTTTACCCTACAAGAAAGTTAAAGACACTAAGCTTTGTCTGCCCTTTCCCAGGATCAGAAGATGAACCATTTAATCTTCTCAGCTGTACTCACAGCCTGCCTCGGGATTGGGGGCCACCAATACAATCACCAGCATGGGCTGTAAAATAAACCACCCGACAAGTACTTCTACGAGGAGCCAGCACAGCTAAACTCCTCCGAGCAGTACTCCTGGCCCACGCTGATGTTGCACGTTCCACCCAGCACGTAGCTATATACACCTGTGTATACTACGTGCTTACGTATTTCACCAGTAATTTTGGAAGATTTAACGTACACGCCAAGGTCTTCAGATGGATGATGACGGTCTACCCCATCTTGACAGCGCTCACAAGATTCCAAGTCACCAACTTGGTATCCTACTTTGCTAAAATACTCCCTCATATTCTGGGGCTTTACAATTATATCCTCATCATATTTCCTTGAATCATGCCGCATACCATTTCACTCTAACACCAGCAGGTCAAGCGCTGCCATCCCCAAACAGTGTATAACACATAATTTTCTTGTCATAATTATTTGGGGAAAAATAGGGAAGGTCCAGATTTTCCAGGGCTATTTGGGCGACCCCAGCCTTGACCCATTTTTTGTCAATGCCAGCATTTAAATCCTCTATTTCTTTCAGGGGGTTGGCGGCGGTTCTTTGCTGGTTTCTGGTCTTGCAGGGGTGTGCTATCCCTTTCATCTGGTTTTCTACCGTAACACACTCCAGGACTAAATCCCCCTCTACCTAAAAAGGTACCTGGTGGATATAACCCCATCCTACATCAGGTGTTGAGTATATACTTCTTGGAAGTATATGCAATCAGATGAGGGGAAAGTTAGAGAGGGACAATACTCTATCTGATAAGAGAGAGGGGCACTATATATTGTTTCAATAAGCAACATAATGTCCTTGTAGGCTATGGCAGCCATGGGGCTTGTTCAGGTAGTTTCCCCCTAGGATCCGAGGTGGTTGACCCCGGTACAGCTTGATGGTGTGGTTGGAGTGCTGCCAACTATCTTTGGGTGGGTTGAGTCTTGGGGAGATGATTTGCTGAACGGGAGGATAGTAGACACTATGACACAAGCCTGACAAGACCAAGAAGGCAAAGGAGATTGAATAGTCAAAGGAGAAGCTATACCCCTCCAGGAAGAGAGGTTCCAAACATGGGATGAGATCTGGGTGATCAATCATAACCAGCCCAAGCTGGATCCTGGGTTAAGAGGACCAGGTTTTGTCATGGTTGTCGGACCTAATAGAATCCATCACATAAAAGGATCTGGTATCTTCCCAGAATTAAAGCTCATGTATAATGGCTGACTCTAGCTATACAAGGCAGCCCAAAGAGACTCCTGCTTACCAGTATTAAAGGCCAAACTGAATCAGTATCAAGCATGGCTCCTGATACCCTCAATAAGGTACCCAAGGCTCCACCTTCTAATGCCCCAAGGAGATATGTTGCAACATCTTTGAGTACTACCCCTTGGGAAACAATTTCCTTGAGAAATAGCTTGGCTGGTGAGTAGGTGGCCCTAAAGCTCAAATCTAGATCTTCCACTAGGACCAGCCTCTTATTACCCAAGGGGATCTGACCCTTCCAAACCACATGCCATGCATGGTCTACCTGGGTGATAAGTGGGGTACCAACAAGCTATATAGGGCTTTTACTTTATTCCCATTGAGTATATCATTCTCTTCTTAACCTTTGCCTTTATTCTGTATTGCACACTTCCCAGAAGTATATACCCAAGGGGTTCAATATTTGGTGGATAGTTTCCCTCCTTTATAGCGCTTTAAATATACTGATAAAAGAATGCGTATAAGTAAAAAATCAAAACTAGGTGTTTCCCTCAATATAGCTTATTCCCCTTTGACTTGATTGATGATCTACCCTTTGCCATGATCGGAATAGGTTAAAAATAAATGAATATTTAGCTCATCCGCGATAGTTTAAACTAAACCCATGGAGGGCTAGGGGCAAGTTTTAATAGGCTGGGAAGCTTGCCAATCTAGTGGCTAGATTGCTCATGCTTGCAAGCGGTCATAGGTGATAAACATTGAACAATGCAGCATTTTGATGGTGTAGACACCCCTGCCCACTTGGCTATTCTTGCTCATGGTAAACAGAGCTCCATGATACTGATTGCATCCATCCTATTTAGCTTATAATTTATATTTATGGGGTGAAAAATGGGGAGCTCGGTGAAGGTGAATAGCATGGTTATTCGTATGATGACGCCAACATTTATTAGAGTCGGTCTTGGAAAATGAAGCTGATTTCCATGCAATCAGTTGCTTGTCGGGATCAAATATGAAGGATAAGATCTGGGGGGTAGCCTTCGACAACACGGGTGAGTAAAATAGATTGGCTTTGCGTGGTCAAAGTTTGGCCTCCCATACAGACAATGCCCCGGCTTAAAAAAGCGGACTTTGGTTTAGAATTTATGGCCCTCGATTGGCCTGTCCCAGGAATTTATGGTCGAGCTTAATTTCTTGTGCATGGCAACTCAATGGATTCAGGTGAGGTAAAAATTAGTGAGCGGTTTATAGCAATTGTACACCTTTTCACCCCATAAATATAATTGCTAAGCTAAATTGGATGGCTGGGCTCGAAATCATGGAGCCCTCGCAATAGGCCCGACGCGAAATTCTAAATTCATCCAACGGCACGCGTCTTCGTAGCACCAGCCAATCATGCGGGTGCTCGTGCTGGATCTGCAGGCCAGCTGGGTTGCTTCGATTTGTCTATGCAGGGCAGTTTAAAAGGGAGCCTTGGCTTGGAACAGAGGGTTGATGAATTACATTCTTGTGTCACTCCTAGTCCTGAGTACCGCTGCGACTCAAAATCCTTCTGAGGAGCCAAGGACGTGGGTCCCGAGCGGATTCCATCGCCAGCCCCCCAAGGCCATCCCAGCCAAGGGTTGTCAAAACTACATGTCGTGCCTAGCATGCTGCAAGGCGGAATCTTCCCCCATCATCACTCCGGAATGTCCCGCATCCCCAGGAAGTGTTGATGAAAAGACATGCATCATCAGTTGTTCTAGCGCCAGGAATGATTCCTGTACACCCCTGCAAAGCCTGAAAACCAACTTCTCTGACCAGCCCCAAAGCAGTACTAGCCATCCCACCACGCCAGGAAACATATTAGAAGCCACTTTCCTGCTTGGCACCCTTGTATTTTTCGCCTCATAAACCATCAAAACAAACGAAATACTTGCCGCCAATCACATCCATCGCTCAACCTTGCGAGTTGTGGCAAATACTTCTGCCATGACCAAAACTCCCCTTCACTCATTAAATATAAATGCTAATATAAACCACACTCTTTCGCGATAAGATCATCTGCCCTACATGATATCAAGCCATAGCTATTTGATATAAAGTCTGTTTATAAATATTTTTGTTTGAATTATTTTATTTGAACCAAAAAGGTACAAGCAATGGCAAAAAAAACAGGCTTACCTAAAATTGCTTCCATAAATAAACAGATCCATCGCAGAACCACACTGCCGTTAAAAGAAGGTTTATAAGTTATTGTAGAGAACTTCCATAACAATCATCCCGCCAACAATATTTTTTTCTAAAAATCCAATTCTTTTGCTGCGCAGCGGAATCGAACCAGTAACCTTATATTTGGACTGAAAGTCTACTTTAAAGCCTGCTTCTAGGGTTTTTAAGGAACACGAAATCTATTAGAGTTCAGAGACGGCGGCCTGCTTTTAGTGCTCTAAACCCATAATTTACCCTCCAAGTCACCTGTAATTGACCATCTGCCAGCAATAGATAACCTTTCACCACATTAGTACATAACTCCTAATCCTCACCCCATTTTCAATCAACGGGGTGAAGATCCAGCCGAGATCCTATATATCAACCCTTTTAAAGTTAGATTAAAGTTCACCCCTGCCGCAAGCTGGATATATTCGGTGCAGGAAGATAATCTGTTGATTATTGTTCCATCAGCTGATTTTCCGTCAAACAATATCACGCTGTAATGGTGATTTACAAATATCAGATATCCAGCCTACAGGAGAACAGGTACAGTCAAGCCACCAATAACATTAACGCCAGTCAGGCGGAACTCAAGGCAACAACAGTTAAAGAAACTAAAATTAGAATAAAAAACAAGTTACAGAAAGAAGAGAGATTTATTAATCAGGAGACAGGCACAATTTAAAAGACTAGGTCGGATGGTTTGTTAACAATCAGGACATTACTTCAGGTGATTTTCAACTGAACTAGATACCATACAACACTCACTCCCATCGTTTGGCCAAATAAACTTGCCATCCATCAAACCAATCAGCTGATCCATGGACTCTATATAGATGATTTATGGAGCCCCTTGATTAAGAATTCTAGATAACCCCAGTATCTGTACAAAATAGATGACAATGTTGAAACAGCTGACTCAACCCGCCAGCAAGGTTCTGAGTAAGCGAGTTCGTGACCCGCAATCCAATTACCCGGCCACTCGAAGCCAGACTAGGAAGTCAACTCAAATTACCAAATCCAACAACATGAACAAATGATGATCCTTTATGGTGGATACCTCGTTTTGGCGCTTGACTCATTATCAGGATCAAGCCACCCGCTTCACCATCTAACCGTGTGATCAATACAATCATGTTCCTGTTATCCTTGATTCACAATAACTATATAATCACTATCTCTCAATAAAGATTATTATCTAGTTTCTAAATATTTTCCCCCTATAACTCTGCTAAAATAGCACAGTTATGACAATAAGATCCCCAAGATTGATTAGGCCACACTAATCAACAAGATTAAGGTGAGGGTGTCCAATTCAATCTCAGAGACTGGATGTCTTGCAGGTTGCTAAATTAACTGGGAAGGCTGGTTAATATCTACCCAGGAATATAACTGATGAGGAATTAATCATATGGCAGTAATGTTCATCTTAAGTCACAAGGCTTATTTAAGTTTTTTTCTGCTTAGGATCTGGATTTTTTTATCCCTGTAATAGATGGCCAAATGATAGTAGTGCCACCAACTTAATGACTAGTCAGTAAGCCATTCAATGACTCATTCATTGAACTACTTGGGCGTTAATTCCCCAAAAGGGAGTAGTCAAAGATGTTGCAACATCTCCCCCTGGGGTGCTGGAAGGTGGAACCTTAGAAATTTCCTTGAGAGTGTCAAGGATACAGGCTTGGTACTGATCTAGTTTGGCGTTGGGAACAGGGAGTCTGGAATTACATTGTGCTGTTCTTGCTTTGTACATGCGGTTGTGGTGCATGTGTTTTAGTTTGGTTCAAGCGCCATTTCCCTTGATGAGGTAGGTATTATTGGGCTTGACCTCTATGACAATACCTGGCCTGCGTAGCCCTGGATCCAACTTATGCTGGTTGTGGTTGAAAACCCAGATTTTGTCCCTGACTTGGAATCTTTCTTGTTGTAACAGGATTGCCTCTCTCTCAATTCTTTTTTGTTCCATGTCTTCCTGGTCTTTTCTAGCACACCGTTCGTCAGGATCACTGTTGTCTTGCACCTTTTTAGGCAGAGGTATTTGTGGTTCTGCGGTAGTACTAACAAGGGCAGGCTTTTGCCTGTGTTGGGTTGACTTGTGTTCTGCATACCATGAGTGCTGTAGGTAACATATTGACCCAAGCTTTTGGATTGTTAGAAGATACCTTACTGATGTCATGCCCTTCCCCAAAGAGCAGGCCTCTTAGATACTTATTTGTTTTTTGGTTTGATTATTCTTTCTTTTATTTTTTAATATTTGAAATTTTAAGTTAAATTGTTAAATAATTAAGTACTTTAAGTTAGTTACCTTGTTTTACGCTATTCAAGTTTAAATTGTTGTTATTGTTGCTGCTCTGTCTTCCCTATTCTATCTTATTATATATATCTACTTTAAAGTTAGAATATTTTCATCTCTGTCATCTTTTTGAAACTCCCACTTACGTTGTTGCTGCTTCTCCAGTTTCCATGTTGCTGATCTGCAACTTCTATTGGGGTTTGCAGTTCTCCTTCTGCTCCAGGTTCTTACACAGGTTTTATCCAGTTGATTCTTTTCTTGGCTGTTTCCCTCCCGCCTATCATTATAAACTGAGAACAAACAAACCTATATAATAAAGAACTTGTGAAGAGTAGGCTTTAAGCCAAAATCTAAGTGATTTCTATCCTTCAATTCTTTACAGTAGTTTTAAAAGCTATGATGACAAGCAAAAACAATTCAGATTTAAACAAAATGAATTCAGATTAAGACTAAATTAATTTTAAATGAATTTATATTGATTTACAATAGATTTGGATTCATTTCAATTTTGTTTAAAGTTGAGTTCATTTTGTTTAAATCTGAATTATTTTTGCTTGTCACCATAGCTTTTAAAACTACTGTAAAGA